>JALDNG010000290.1:0-2500 GCA_024349245.1 Neodontobutis hainanensis
AATCAGAGAACAGGGATTAGGAGCAGGACATGGATCAGACCTGGTCCAGACCTGGTTCTAGTTGGTCTTACCTGAGCAGTAGACCTGGCTGAAGCTAGTGTTGCTGAGGTAGAAGTGGGTCTGGTCCAAAGTCCGGATCAGCTTCAGTCGAGTGCAGACCACAACCGACACTGAGTAAGAGAAAGACCAGTTTCAGCAGGACTTCAGTGTGTGGCTAATACTAACACTTTATTGGAGGACGCAGAACTGTGTGTGTCCACCAGGGGGAGTATGGAGGGACTCACTGGGAAGCAGCTGTTGGTGAACCTCAGGCTGAGACGTCGCAAATAGCTTCACTGTGATTGGTCGATCACTGCAGCCGTCCTCCAATCGCAGCCAGCGGTACTCCAGGAACAGCTCCGCCCCCTGAGAGTCTAAGGACCAATCACAATTCAGAGGTTAAACCACTTTGATGTGGTGGGGCTGTAAACTGATAAGGAACTTAATGACCTCTGACCTTTGCGCGGATCCGTTCACTCCGCCCTGAAAACGTCACCAAACCGATGACATCACACACCGCACCATGAGGCCTGTCGCGCAGCTCCGCACTGGGGCCCAAGAGGAAAAATAAAACTCAGCTGAACACTGTCCTCCGTGAGTCTGGACCTGGTCTAAGACTGGACTAACTCTGTCTCCTTCAAACACTGACCTCCGTGAGTCTGGACCTGGTCTAAGACTGGACTAACTCTGTCTCCTTCAAACACTGACCTCCGTGAGTCTGGACCTGGTCTAAGACCGGACTAACCCTGTCTCCTTCACAAACACTGACCTCCGTGAGTCTGGACCTGGTCTAAGACCGGACTAACACTGTTATAAGAATTCTTTATCCTTATATTTTCCAGAGACACGTAGAAAGAGTACAATTTTAAAAGAATGGTCAGGTTTAATTCTTGCAAAAATGAAGCAAAAGCACAAACTCGTCACACTGGAACAGGATGAGGTTTGCTTCCAAAAGTAAACATTAGAGTTTAGATGACTGCAGTGAAAGCTGTAGGAGGTGTATCTTTCAAACACACTCTCCAAGACAAGCTCCAGCTGCAGAAGTGTCCTGTGACACGTTCTGTCTACGTCTAGTTCCTGTTTGGATTAACATGAAGGACATGATCTGAAGAGAACTATGAACACAAAGTAACTTTAAACAATAGGAAATTAAAAATGATTATAACACATCCTCATGTCTCTCACTGACACAAATGTCTCAGACTGGGTTGTTGGTGATTGTATTGTCAATACGTCTTATATTCCTTCTGTTGGTGCTGCTCCCCAACACACCAGAGGTCACAGACCTTCATGACGCGTGGCGTCAGAGCGGCCGGTCTCAAGTGGTTGAGGCCAGATGGGATGGGCTTCTTGGGCACCGGCACTAAGCAGGATGTTTTTACCAGACTCAGGTTGAAGATGAAGTGCAGGTCTCAGTCAGCTGGACAGCACGGGTCCTCAGAACCCGGGGGTTCTTCTCACTCGCTCTGTCTGGACCTCGTCCTGCTGCTTGGCTTTGATGTTGAAGCTGGTGATTGTCTTCATGTCCTTCCACACGTCCCGAGTGTTGTTCTGCTGGAGCTTGTCTTCCAACTTCCTCCTCCTTCACCGTAATATGTCGGGGATCGCACCACCTCTCGTTCACCAAACCAGCGACCCCGCCGCCTTCCCTCTTACCGCTCAGGAGCGTGTCTCTATCCACACGTAAGCTCTTGAAGCCGGGTACAGATGCACTGTGCTCTGGGAAAACCACGTGCAGCCAGGTCTCCGTGAAGCCCATGATACTGCTCAGGACATACTCCCTCTGGGTCCGAACGAGCGTGCAGGTCGTCCACCTCGTTCCCCATCAGGACACATGGGACCGCAGGCTTGAATTTCCTTCTGTGCTCTTTCACCTTTGCTCCAGCGTCACATCCCCGCTGCCTCCTCCTTCGTAGTTCCACAGAGATATCAGGCCTCGCTCCACACAGCCCTGGGGCTTGGACAGTGAAAGCAGCTGCTCGCTTGTGTAAATAAAAGGGCGACCACTGAGATGAGCAACGCCAAACACAAAAAGACCCCAAAAAAGAAGAAAAGTTAACCAAAAACACAAAAATGTCCATGGAGAGTAGTTATTAGAAGTAAAATAATAAAGGAAGTTAAGAAAAGGTTACAAGAACACACCTAAAAGACTTCAAAGGGTGAAAGTCCCAGGAGCTACTATGACCTGCTGCCGCTCGCTCAGGCGCTCAGGTCAGAACACTGACCTCCATGAGTCTACACATGGTCTAGAACTGGACCTGGAGGGATTACCTGGTGCAGAAAGTGTAGGTGGGTTCTGGAGGGAGATGATCGGGAGAAACAGAGTTTTCTGGGAGAATTCTGATCTGAGCGGCTGGATTTCTGCTGTTTACACTGATCTCTGTGAAAGACATCAGAGTGAGTCATCTGTCACCAGAGAACATCTGGACCTGTTCAAATCCCTGTAAAACCTGTTTGTACC
>JALDNG010000290.1:5000-97500 GCA_024349245.1 Neodontobutis hainanensis
ATGCTCATGCGTTTTGTAAAATGCCCTATAGAAACTCCCCATAGGACTTTTGGTTACCCAAAACATAGACATAGGCTACATAATAAAGGCTTACTGTGTGGTAACCTCTTGGTAACACTCTGAAGTTTCTTGTAGACTATTTGGATTGTATATCAGGGGTTCTGATATAGAATTACTACACAAAATATGGAATAATTACACAAAAGTCTATTTATTCATTTGTTGCAGAGGACATATCTACAGCTGACAGGCTTGTAGAGGTGACAATGACAGCTGGGAGGGACTCTGTGTCATCCTGTGCTGTCACATTGCCTCTGCATGGTTTAACAACCCCACACCGGGCCATCAGCTTCCTGAAGATGTACTTGAACTGGCTGGCATTAGGTTGTTTTCCACCTTAAAAAAAAAAAAAAGATATATGGAGTATAGTACACAGATATTAAATACATGCTTTAAAAATGTTTTATGCTTAAAAAAAAACTAGAACTGAACTAGCCACCCTGAATGATCTTTCCATATAAATTAAGTTGCATCTCATTATCATACAGTTCAGACTGTAACAGTGGTGATAAATTCGCAAACAGATACAAATACAGAATGGTTTGTGACACTTCCAGGTACTGTAACAATAACACACCTGTAACTAATGTGCATGTCTTCAGAAAACACATTTTACAAAAAATAAAAATAATAAGATGTTTTTAACAAACCAAACCGATTGGAAATCATGTGCAACTTAAGTTATATTGAAAAGAACAATAACACACCTGTAACAATCCACACCTGTAACAATCCACACCTGTAACAATAACACCTGTAACAATACACACCTGTAACAATAACACACCTGTAACTAAACACACCTGTAACAATAACACACCTGTAATAATAACACACCTGTAATAATAACACACCTGTAATAATAACACACCTGGTGTCAGTAAAACTATAACTGAACAGCTCGATGGTGGTCTCAGCCTGTGATAACTTGCACACCTAAGTAACGTTAGCGTGATACACAACCTGTAACAATAACACACCTGTAACTAAACACACCTGTAACAAGATCACACCTGTAACAATAACAACACCTGTAACAATAACACACCTGTAATAATACCACACCTGTAACACACCTGTAACAAGATCACACCTGTAACAAGATCACACCTGTAACAATATACACACCTGTAACAATACCACACCTGTAACAATAACACACCTGTAACAAAACAACACCTGTAACAATACCACACCTGTAACAATAACACACCTGTAACAATAACACACCTGTAACAATACCACACCTGTAACAATAACACACCTGTAACAATAACACACCTGTAACAATAACACACCTGTAACAAAACAACACCTGTAACAATACCACACCTGTAACAATAACACACCTGTAACAATAACACACCTGTAACAATACCACACCTGTAACAATAACACACCTGTAACAAAACAACACCTGTAACAATACCACACCTGTAACAATACCACACCTGTAACAATAACACACCTGTAACAATACCACACCTGTAACAATACCACACCTGTAACAATACCACACCTGTAACAATAACAATAACACACCTGTAACAATAACACACCTGTAACAGAGCCACACCTGTAACAATAACACACCTGTAACAATAACACACCTGTAATAATAACACACCTGTAATAATAACACACCTGTAACAATAACACACCTGTAACAATAACACACCTGTAACAATAACACACCTGTAACAGAGCCACACCTGTAACAATAACACACCTGTAACAATAACACACCTGTAACAGAGCCACACCTGTAACAATAACACACCTGTAACAATAACACACACCTGTAACAATAACACACCTGTAACAATAACACACCTGTAATAATAACACACCTGTAATAATAACACACCTGTAACAATAACACACCTGTAACAATACCACACCTGTAACAAAGCCACACCTGTAACAGAGCCACACCTGTAACAATAACACACCTGTAACAATAACACACCTGTAACAGATCCACACCTGTAACAATAACACACCTGTAACAATAACACACCTGTAACAGATCCACACCTGTAACAGAGCCACACCTGTAACAATAACACACCTGTAACAAGATCACACCTGTAACAATAACACACCTGTAACAGATCCACACCTGTAACAGATCCACACCTGTAACTAAACAACACCTGTAACAATAACACACCTGTAACAATAACACACCTGTAACAATAACACACCTGTAACAGATCCACACCTGTAACAGATCCACACCTGTAACTAAACAACACCTGTAACAATAACACACCTGTAACAATAACACACCTGTAACAGAGCCACACCTGTAACAATAACACACCTGTAACAAGATCACACCTGTAACAATAACACACCTGTAACAATAACACACCTGTAACAGATCCACACCTGTAACAGATCCACACCTGTAACTAAACAACACCTGTAACAATAACACACCTGTAACAATAACACACCTGTAACAATAACACACCTGTAACAGATCCACACCTGTAACAGATCCACACCTGTAACTAAACAACACCTGTAACAATAACACACCTGTAACAATAACACACCTGTAATAATAACACACCTGTAACAGATCCACACCTGTAACAGATCCACACCTGTAACTAAACAACACCTGTAACAATAACACACCTGTAACAATAACACACCTGTAACAGAGCCACACCTGTAACAATAACACACCTGTAACAGAGCCACACCTGTAACAATAACACACCTGTAACAAGATCACACCTGTAACAATAACACACCTGTAACAATAACACACCTGTAACAGATCCACACCTGTAACTAAACAACACCTGTAACAATAACACACCTGTAACAATAACACACCTGTAACAATAACACACCTGTAACAGATCCACACCTGTAACAGATCCACACCTGTAACTAAACAACACCTGTAACAATAACACACCTGTAACAATAACACACCTGTAATAATAACACACCTGTAACAAAGCCACACCTGTAACAGATCCACACCTGTAACTAAACAACACCTGTAACAATAACACACCTGTAACAATAACACACCTGTAATAATAACACACCTGTAACAATAACACACCTGTAACAATAACACACCTGTAACAATAACACACCTGTAACTAAACAACACCTGTAACAATAACACACCTGTAACTAAACAACGCCTGTAACAATAACACACCTGTAACAATAACACACCTGTAACAATAACACACCTGTAATAATAACACACCTGTAATAATAACACACCTGTAACAATAACACCACCTGTAACAATAACACCACCTGTAACAGAGCCACACCTGTAACAATAACACACCTGTAACAGAGCCACACCTGTAACAGAGCCACACCTGTAACAGATCCACACCTGTAACAATAACACACCTGTAATAATAACACACCTGTAACAAAACAACTCCTGTAACAAAGCCACACCTGTAAAAATAACACACCTGTAATAATAACACACCTGTAACAGAGCCACACCTGTAACAGAGCCACACCTGTAACAGAGCCACACCTGTAACAATAACACACCTGTAACAATAACACACCTGTAAAAATAACACACCTGTAACAATAACACACCTGTAACAGAGCCACACCTGTAACAATAACACACCTGTAACAGAGCCACACCTGTAACAATAACACACCTGTAACAGAGCCACACCTGTAACAAGACCACACCTGTAACAATAACACACCTGTAACAATAACACACCTGTAACAATAACACACCTGTAACAGAGCCACACCTGTAACAATAACACACCTGTAAAAATAACACACCTGTAACAATAACACACCTGTAACAGAGCCACACCTGTAACAATAACACACCTGTAATAATGCCACACCTGTAACAAGACCACACCTGTAACAAGACCACACCTGTAACAATAACACACCTGTAACAATAACACACCTGTAACAATAACACACCTTGACAGAGCCACACTTGTAACAATAACACACCTGTAACAATAACACACCTGTAACAGATCCACACCTGTAACAATAACAAACCTGTAACAGAGCCACGCCTGTAACAGATCCACACCTGTAACAATAACACACCTGTAACAGAGCCACACCTGTAACAATAACACACCTGTAACAATAACACACCTGTAACAGATCCACACCTGTAACAATAACACACCTGTAACAGAGCCACACCTGTAACAGAGCCACACCTGTAACAGAGCCACGCCTGTAACAATAACACACCTGTAACAATAACACACCTGTAACAGATCCACACTTGTAACAATAACACACCTGTAACAATAACACACCTGTAACAGATCCACACCTGTAACAATAACAAACCTGTAACAGAGCCACACCTGTAACAATAACACACCTGTAACAATAACACACCTGTAACAATAACACACCTGTAACAGATCCACACCTGTAACAATAACAAACCTGTAACAGAGCCACGCCTGTAACAGAGCCACACCTGTAACAGAGCCACACCTGTAACAATAACACACCTGTAACAGATCCACACCTGTAACAATAACACACCTGTAACAATAACACACCTGTAACAGATCCACACCTGTAACAGATCCACACCTGTAACAATAACACACCTGTAACAGAGCCACACCTGTAACAGAGCCAGACCTTTAACAATAACACACCTGTAACAAAAAAAAGGTTTTAAAGTCTTTTTTAAGGTAATAGTTACCCTCCTCCTCTGGCTCCTCCTCCTCATCATGTGACACCACCCCCTCCTCCTCTGTGGGCGGGGCTTCTCTCCAGGCATCGCCGTGGTGATCGGTGTTGTTCCAGAGCGGCAGGAACACGCTGCGTTTAGCTCTGAGCGGGAACCGGGACCAAGTGGAACAAAACCAGGACCAAGAACCAGGCAGGTCTGAGTCCTTCTGTAGTCCAACAAAGTCCAGTCCCACCAGACTCAAACTGCACAGGACAGGTTTAGGTAGATTAGAACAAGATAATAATAATATTAATGTTAATAATAATCATCATAATAATAATAATACATAAGACATATATAACGCTTTTGAAGACAAAGCAAACAAAAAACAAACAAGAACAAAAATACAACTAAGAGAAGGAACTTTTGATGAGCCGGATTCAACAGGTTTTACATAATCACCTGTCTGTGTGGTGTGTGTGGTCTGAGTCCTGAGCAAAGGACGGTTGTGGGAGCTGTAGTGAAGCAGGGGATTGTGGGAGCTGTAGTGACAGGCCGCGGCTGAAGGTGGCGCTCCTCACAACAGCTCCTCGACAGAGAAAGTGTTTCTCAACAAAACGGTTCAGAGTCGGGTCCAAAGAGGCTCTGAGGCAGCAGTCTCCGTCGAACAGGGTCACGTCGTACAGATCCTCACCTGGAGACAAGAGCCAGGGTCAGACCGGGTCCAGACCGGGCACGAGAACCAGGGTCAGACCGGGTCCAGACTGGGCACGAGAACCAGGGTCAGACCGGGTCTAGACCAGGCACGAGAACCAGGGTCAGACCGGGTCCATCAGAACAGAGTCAATATCAAAACAGAATCGAGTCAGAACAGAGTCAAGTCGAAACAGAGTTGAGTTGGAACAGAGTCATATCAGAACAGAGTCGTGTCAGAACAGAGTCAGGTCGGAACAGAGTCATATCAGAACAGAGTCGAGTCAGAACAGAGTCATATCAGAACAGAGTTGAGTCAGAACAGAGTCTTATCAGAACAGAGTTGAGTCAGAACCGAGTCATATCAGAACAGAGTCGTGTCAGAACAGAGTTGAGTCAGAACAGAGTTGAGTCAGAACAGAGTCATATCAGAACAGAGTCATATCAGAACAGAGTTGAGTCAGAACAGAGTCGTATCAGAACAGAGTCGTGTCAGAACAGAGTTGTGTCAGAACAGAGTCATATCAGAACAGAGTCGTGTCAGAACAGAGTTGAGTCAGAACAGAGTTGAGTCAGAACAGAGTTGAGTCAGAACAGAGTCAGGTCAGAACAGAGTCATATCAGAACAGAGTCGAGTCAGAACAGAGTCGTGTCAGAACAGAGTCATGTCAGAACAGAGTCAGGTCAGAACAGAGTCATATCAGAACAGAGTCATATCAGAACAGAGTCGTGTCAGAACAGAGTCATATCAGAACAGAGTTGAGTCAGAACAGAGTCATATCAGAACAGAGTCGAGTCAGAACAGAGTCGTGTCAGAACAGAGTTGAGTTGGAACAGAGTCATATCAGAACAGAGTCGAGTCAGAACAGAGTCGTGTCAGAACAGAGTCATGTCAGAACAGAGTCAGGTCAGAACAGAGTCATATCAGAACAGAGTCGAGTCAGAACAGAGTCGTGTCAGAACAGAGTCATGTCAGAACAGAGTCGTATCAGAACAGAGTTGAGTCAGAACAGAGTTGAGTCAGAACAGAGTTGTGTCAGAACAGAGTCGTGTCAGAACAGAGTCGTATCAGAACAGAGTTGAGTCAGAACAGAGTCGAGTCAAAACAGAGTTGTGTCAGAACAGAGTCGTGTCAGAACAGAGTCGTATCAGAACAGAGTTGAGTCAGAACAGAGTTGAGTCAGAACAGAGTCATATCAGAACAGAGTCAGGTCAGAACAGGGTCAGGTCAGAACAAAGTCATATCAGAACAGAGTCGTGTCAGAACAGAGTCATATCAGAACAGAGTTGAGTCAGAACAGAGTCATATCAGAACAGAGTCGAGTCAGAACAGAGTCGTGTCAGAACAGAGTTGAGTTGGAACAGAGTCATATCAGAACAGAGTCAGATCAGAACAGAGTCGTGTCAGAACAGAGTCGTATCAGAACAGAGTCATATCAGAACAGAGTTGTGTCAGAACAGAGTCATATCAGAACAGAGTTGAGTCAGAACAGAGTCATGTCAGAACAGAGTCGTATCAGAACAGAGTCATATCAGAACAGAGTTGTGTCAGAACAGAGTCGTGTCAGAACAGAGTTGAGTCAGAACAGAGTCGTGTCAGAACAGAGTTGAGTCAGAACAGAGTCATATCAGAACAGAGTCGAGTCAGAACAGAGTCGTGTCAGAACATGAGTCGTGTCAGAACAGAGTTGTGTCAGAACAGAGTCATATCAGAACAGAGTTGTGTCAGAACAGAGTCGTGTCAGAACATGAGTCGTGTCAGAACAGAGTTGAGTCAGAACAGAGTCGAGTCAGAACAGAGTTGAGTCAGAGAGTAGTGTGTGTTCGAGGCAGACTCTGACCGAGGAGGACACTCTGGGGGAAGCAGACGGACGAGCTCTGGTCTCTAGTGTAACGCTGCACGTCCAACACCAGCAGCTGCTCCCGGCACATGATGGGGGTCTGAGCCTGACAGTCAAAACACAGGGAGAAGAAAAACACCTGTCAGAACAGTCTCAGGTGAAACAGACATGAGCTGATATTTCATTAAATGATTGTGATTTAGCTGAATTTAACCTGGCTTTAGTCCAGATGGTTGAGAGGACTGAAAGTTTTTACAGGCTTTAACGCTGATGAAGACAGTTAAATAAATCACCCTCGTCTACACCAAATATTTGTGAGAGGTTTGAGGTTTCTAAACCCACAGACCCTGATGGACTCTATTCAAAGGGCTCAGTATCTCAGTGGTCCTTCGACCGGCGGGTGGGTGGTTCGATCCCCGCTCCAGACATCCTAAAACATCATAACATCCAGCTCTCCCCCACATACTGTCGTTGTGTCCTTGGGCAAGACATTTAACCCCCCTTGCCTCCAGTGGCTGTAACACTGGAAAAGTGCTTTGAGTGCCTACTAAGTGGGAAAGTGTTAAATAAATACCAAATAAAAGGGCAAGAATATTTCAGTAATACCAATTAAAGAAATAAAACTTTACAGAATTCCAAATTCCACAATTTTCGGAAACTGCAAAAACACATAAAAATGTATTCGGCATCATATTTATTCAAACAGAAACTGTAGGTTTCATATAAAGACAATTTTTGTTCTAAGCCTTAAACCAAACCATAGTCTTTAAAACGGCACCTTTTTGAAAAGAGCAGGATTATGATAACATAAACAGTTTTTTGGACAGTTCGTGTCTTGAGATCAAACAGAAGAGAGTAAAATCTGAAGATAACCGGTTAAATTCAGAGAAACGTTAAAAACTGAATGAAGTCTGGCGCGAGGAGTTTACGTCACTACGTCACGAGCCGTTAGGGATAAAAAAAAAAACACAAATAAAATAAAAATAAAAATGTTTTAATAAACTGTGGACCTGGTTCGGACCGGACTCGGACCGGGTCAGGGTTCTGTGGAAGACGCAGCCTGCCGCCGCCGCCGCCATGACAGCTTCAAGTAAACACAGCGGTGCATTGTGGGAAAAGAGAGGGCTTTAAAGATGGACGAATAACAGTTGTATTAATATAAGAAATATAGATTTTTTTCAAAGAAAACAATTTTCAGACAAAACAACGTTTCTGACGTGGTTTCGTCTGAGTTTAAGAAATATACAAATAAAAACAGGTAACAACAACAACAAGTGCATTTTGTAGAAAAAGGTCTTTATTTATAGAAAAAAAAGAGACTTGGGGTAGAGACGACCGCTCTACCCAGCGGTCGTCATTCAACCAGAAGGTAGCCGGTTCGATTCTCACTCTCCCCACAGTTCATACTGTCGTTGTGTCCTTGGGCAAGACACTTAACCCACCTTGTCTCCAGTGGCTGTAACTCTGGTAATTACTGTAGAACTATGTAAGTCGCTTTGGATAAAAGCATCAGCTAAATGAATAAATGTAAATGTAAAAGAGACAGTTTAAAATAATCTTTTATGTCCTGAAACAAAACTTCATACGACCAGGTTTATGACCAAAGAGCTTTAATCCTCAACACGTTCTCTTTAAATATTATTCATAAATGTGAATAAATCCAGCTTCTGTTTCTGTCCCATTGTCTTTATTATTGTGTTGACCTGGTTCAGCCCGGTCTAGTCCTGGTCTTGGTTCAGCCCGGTCTAGTCCTGGTCCTGGTTCAGCCCGGTCTAAACCTGGTCCTGGTTAAGCGCGGTCTTGGTGAAGTGCTGGGAGTCCCTGAACTCCAGGTAGACGGAGAAGAGCTGGTGCAGGGCCTGGACTCGGCCAGACTTGCCGTGAACCGGGATGTCCAACAGGGGGCAGACCAGGTCCACGTAGCGGTCCAAGTCCAGATCCAGACCGGCTGAGGGCAGCGAAACCCGGTCTAGCAGGACTTCGAGGTCCGGGTCCCACTCCTGGAGCAGTAGGTCCACGTCCGGCATCGGCTTTAGGAACTGGACTCTGGGACCGGGTCTGGACCGGGTCAAGACCGAGACACTCTCCACCCAACGGTCCACAAGTCTTGGGTTAGACCGGGACAGGGGATCGACGATACCTTCTGGACCTGAGGAGACCAGAACCGGTTAGATCAAAATAAGATCCAAATCCAGAACAGAACATAGTCAAGACCAAATGAGACCAGGGCTAGACCGGGTTCAAACTAGTTCTAAAGTAGGAACCAACTCAAAACCAGGAATAAGTCCAAGACTGGGTTAAAAACCAGGACCCTAACAGGACTAACAGGTCTGACCCAGTCTAACCCGGTCTGGGC
Source organism: Neodontobutis hainanensis (assembly GCA_024349245.1). Classification (NCBI taxonomy): domain Eukaryota; kingdom Metazoa; phylum Chordata; class Actinopteri; order Gobiiformes; family Odontobutidae; genus Neodontobutis; species Neodontobutis hainanensis. Next base: position 14,641 of record JALDNG010000290.1, read on the forward strand.
AGTACCTGGCTGGGTCCGTGCTGCTTGGTCTCCTCTGAGAGCCACAGAGAGAGGACTGTGGGGTCGGACTGTCTCACACTGGGCTCGTCCAGGAGCTTCAGCCCCAAACCGTCTGCTTTACCGTCAGGACGAGGCACCTGGGGGTCACAGGTCAGAGAGAGGTCAGAATGAGGTCTAAAGGTCTTAGAGGCACCACAGAAAATAGAGCGCTGTACCTTGAGGAAAGCGTCGATGTCTCCGACGGCTGGGATGAAGTCTGGGATGAAGGGCTTGAGGACGTGCTCCAGCTCGATGTTCTGAGGAGTGTAACTGGAACAAGACCAGGGCCCAGTCAGCAGCAGGACCACCACCACAGACTGGACTCACCATGTATGGACCTTTTCCTCTGCACTGACTGCAGGAATAACTGTGTGAGAGACCTTTTCCCTCAGCACTGACTGCAGGAATAACTGTGTGATGGACCTTTTCCCTCAGCACTGACTGCAGGAATAACTGTGTGAGAGACCTTTTCCCTCAGCACTGACTGCAGGAATAACTGTGTGAGAGACATTTTCCCTCAGCACTGACTGCAGGAATAACTGTGTGAGAGACCTTTTCCCTCAGCACTGACTGCAGGACTCACCATGTGATGGACTTTTTCCCTCAGCACTGACTGCAGGAATAACTGTGTGATGGACCTTTTCCCTCAGCACTGACTGCAGGACTCACCGTGTGATGGACCTTTTCCCTCAGCACTGACTGCAGCACTCACTGTGTGATGAACCTTTTCCCTCAGCACTGACTGCAGGACTCACCGTGTGATGGACCTTTTCCCTCAGCACTGACTGCAGCACTCACCGTGTAATGAACCTTTTCCCTCAGCACTGACTGCAGGACTCACCGTGTGATGGACCTTTTCCTCAGCACTGACTGCAGGACTCACCGTGTGATGAACCTTTTCCCTCAGCACTGACTGCAGGAATAACTGTGTGAGAGACCTTTTCCCTCAGCACTGACTGCAGGAATAACTGTGTGAGAGACCTTTTCCCTCAGCACTGACTGCAGGAATAACTGTGTGAGAGACCTTTTCCCTCAGCACTGACTGCAGGAATAACTGTGTGAGAGACCTTTTCCCTCTGCACTGACTGCAGGGCTCACCGTGTCATGGACCTTTTCCCTCAGCACTGACTGCAGGAATAACTGTGTGAGAGACCTTTTCCCTCAGCACTGACTGCAGGAATAACTGTGTGAGAGACCTTTTCCCTCAGCACTGACTGCAGGAATAACTGTGTGAGAGACCTTTTCCCTCAGCACTGACTGCAGGAATAACTGTGTGAGAGACCTTTTCCCTCAGCACTGACTGCAGGACTCACCATGTGATGGACTTTTTCCCTCAGCACTGACTGCAGGACTCACCATGTGATGGAATTTTTCCCTCAGCACTGACTGCAGGACTCACCGTGTGATGGACCTTTTCCTCAGCACTGACTGCAGGACTCACCGTGTGATGTACTGGAACAGCTCTTTTCCTCGGTGCTGACTGGCAGGTTGGCGTAGTCGTTGGGGTCGTAGGCTCCTTCAGGGGTTTTGGGCTCGTTGTCTTCGTCATCCTCGGTCTCCTCCTCTTCCTCGGACTCTTCCTCCTCATCCTCCTCATCTGGACTCAGACGGGTCTCTGGACTGAGCCTGGTCTTGGAGCCGGAGGGGTTTTTGTTCCTTCGGGGATGGTCTTCGTCGCTGCTGCTGTCGGCCGCCATCAGACCTCGAGCTGTGGCTCTGTGCGACGCAGACTGAGCACAGACGACACAGACACAGGATTCAGATTATTACCTGTGGTTATCCTGTCTGTGAAAATAACTGTGTTATGGCTGAATACATTTGTTTTCCTTAAAACTGAAGTAACAGTTTTAGGGCCAACAGGTTTTATAAAAATACATCTCCATTAATGCACCTGTAACAGATGGACACATCAAAACTGTAAAGGAACTTTTAGCGTTGACACTGCCTTTGAAGAACAGTAGACTTGACTTGTTTAGTGTAGTTTACCTGTTGTAGAGCACGTGGAAGGGGGCTGTAGACGCTGGTCACCTCCTCTTCTTCGTCCTGAAGCTCCAGACTCTCGTCATAAGGCTGGTTTTTCACCAGAGTCGTGTGTTTGGGCCGAGCACTCATTTATCCAAAAATACTCCAGACTTTATCTCTGGTGTAGACAGAGACAGCACGGGTTAGAGGTAGTTATCTAGGTCTAAACCAGATCTTGCAGCAGGGACAACCTTTTGCACAAAATTACTTTAAATGCACCTAAAGAACTCGTTTTACCAAAATGAACGTCTTTATTCTAACTCAGGACTACCCACAACAACTATGACGTCTAATTTTGACTTCAACAATGGAGTTATACATATTTAGTGAACATTTAGGACGGTTTGATTTCTTTTGTAAAGATTTTAGACACCACTTTTACCGTTATAAGCAAGTCTCAGTTATTAGCCGCTTAGCATCCAACAGCTAACAGATGCAACATTCCCGAAGATTGTAGCTTTATAAACAATTAAATCCCACTTACGTTTATTTGACACGAACTTAAAGGATTGTGAGTTTTCTAAACCAGTTCTCGTTTCTGTAGTGTCGCCTAAATATTGTTAAGCCTTTTTTTTGCCGAAAGCTAACAGAGAAGCGTCTATACAAAGGTACACTGTATCCTAGCAACGGACGGCGCAGTGCATTATAGGAGATGAAGTCTTTGTTTCGGAAGTCGTATTGCTCTTCTTCTGTCTCCTCACTGGGTCTTTTCCTCTTTGCGAAGAAACTTTCCAAAGACGTTTGTTTTTTTTACTGACGTTGCTAACGTTAGCTTGGGCGTTTAATTTTAGCGGCAACGTATTACGTGACAAGCGTCAAGAGTGAGTCACAGACGGATGTAACAGAGAGAATCCGGTCATTTTCAAAATAAAACATTGTTCAGACTCATAAACAAAACGGAAATAATGTATGTTATTTATTCTTTCTCTGGGGCCCGGTACCAAATAACCCACGAACCGGTACCGGGTATCGGACAAGTACCGGGTTGGCCCCCCTACACCTGAAACCTTTTCAAATTTATCTAAAACCTGTTCAAATCAAGCTAGAACCAGTTCAAATCCAACTAAACCCTGTTTACATCCATCTTTAGTTTCAAGCGGTAAAAAACGTCTGGAGTACTCAGTTTAAACCAATTTTTATTGAAACCATTTTTCTGGATGTTTTAATTTATTTTCTTCATAATTTTAATATTTTAACATAATATATATAATATGATAACAAAAATCTTAAATAAAATACAACAGAGCTGATGAGAAATATCTGATTTATAATAGTTAAATAAAAAAAGCACAGACATTTCAAGTCCTCCACGTGATGTTTATTGTAAAGTGACAAGATGAATCACTCAGACAATATAATGTTGGTCCTAAACACATTCACTCTTTCATTCAGTCACACGGCTCAAACTCCAACAAGAAACAAATGGAGGGAAAATCAAAAGAATCCTGGGAACAGTAGGAATTATAATTAAAAAAAGGTTTGTTTAAAAAAAAAAAAAAACAAACAAACAAAAAAAAAGGTGGGGTTAAAAGAAGTCGAGGTCATCGGGAGCATCCAGGTCTCTGTACTCAATGATGGAGCGAGGGTCTCCTCTCATTCCCCTGAAACACACAGCACTGGGTTTAAAAGGATCAAGAGTTATACACCATTACTCTGTATTTCTGATGATTGTGCCTTGTTTTCACTTTCTAACACTTTTATATTTTCTCACGCTCCTTAGACTAGAGCTGGGAAATAATCTTCAACAGTAAAAGCAAGAAATAAAGTCGAGTCCCCAAATTCAAAGAAAAACTGAACCTAAAACTACGAGCAAAAAATATAATCATATAAAATGTCAGAGTCCTGAGTGAGGCCAGTCAGGTGTCAGGTCTCAGGTGTCAGGTCTCAGGTGTCAGGTCTCAGGTGTCAGGTCTCAGGTGTCAGGTCTCAGGTGTCAGGTCTCAGGTGTCAGGTCTCAGGTGTCAGGTCTCAGGTGTCAGGTCTCAGGTGTCAGGTCTCAGGTGTCAGGTCTCAGGTGTCAGGTCTCAGGTCTCAGGTGTCAGGTGTCAGGTCTCAGGTCTCAGGTGTCAGGTCTCAGGTGTCAGGTCTCAGGTGTCAGGTCTCAGGTGTCAGGTGTCAGGTGTCAGGTGTCAGGTGTCAGGTCTCAGGTCTAGTGTCAGGTCTAGTGTCAGGTCTAGTGTCAGGTCTAGTGTCAGGTCTAGTGTCAGGTCTAGTGTCAGGTCTCAGGTCTGGTCTCAGGTCTGGTCTCAGGTCTGGTCTCAGGTCTGGTCTCAGGTCTGGTCTCAGGTCTGGTCCCAGGTCTGGTCCCAGGTCTGGTCCCAGGTCTGGTCCCAGGTCTGGTCCCAGGTGTCAGGTGTGGTCCCAGGTGTCAGGTGTCAGGTGTGGTTTAGGGTGTCAGGTGTCAGGTGTCTGGTCTCAGGTGTCAGGTCTCAGGTGTCAGGTCTCAGGTGCAGGTCTGGTGTCAGGTCTAGTGTCAGGTCTAGTGTCAGGTCTAGTGTCAGGTCTCAGGTCTCAGGTCTCTGGTCTCAGGTCTCTGGTCTCAGGTCTCTGGTCTCAGGTCTCTGGTCTCAGGTCTGGTCTCAGGTCTGGTCTCAGGTCTGGTCCCAGGTCTGGTCCCAGGTCTGGTCCCAGGTCTGGTCCCAGGTCTGGTCCCGGGTGTCAGGTGTGGTTTAGGGTGTCAGGTGTCAGGTGTGGTTTAGGGTGTCAGGTGTCAGGTGTCAGGTGTCAGGTGTCAGGTCTCAGGTCTCAGGTCTCAGGTCTCAGGTCTCAGGTGTCAGGTCTGGTCTCAGGTGTCAGGTCTGGTCTAGTCTCAGGTGTCAGGTCTGGTGTCAGATGTCAGGTGTCAGGTCTGGTCTCAGGTCCTGACTGACCTGCTGCTACGGGGTTTGTTCTGGAAGCCTGGGTGACCTCTGAAGGAGTCGTAGTGACCTCGTCCGGCTCCGAACTGCGGAGGGTAGGGACCTGTGCCTGGAACAGACACACAAAGGTCTAACTCTGGACCAGTCTGAAACTAGACTTGTGAGGCCTGAGCAGTACCTTGGAACCCGGGCGGAGGCGGTCTGACTCCAGGAGGATATCCCAGAATGCTCTGCTGCTGCGGGGCCTGACCAGGGAAGGGCTGCATAGCCGAGTGAGGAGCTGCAGAGAGAACACGTAAATTAAATTAGAAAAGTCCTGGAAACGTGGCCAGAGCCCTGGGGGAGACAGAGTCCTGGGGGAGACAGAGTCCTGGGGGGAGACAGAGCCCTGGGGAGATAGAGTCCTGGGGAGATAGAGCCCTGGGGAGATAGAGCCCTGGGGAGACAGAGTCCTGGGGAGATAGAGCCCTGGGGAGATAGAGCCCTGGGGAGACAGAGTCCTGGGGGAGACAGAGCCTTAGGGGAGACAGAACCCTGGGGAGAGAGTCCTGGGGAGATAGAGCCCTGGGGAGACAGAGCCCTGGGGAGACAGAGTCCTGGGGGAGACAGAGTCCTGGGGAGACGGAGTCCTGGGGGAGACAGAGTCCTGGGGAGAGAGTCCTGGGGGAGAGAGTCCTGGGGGGAGATAGAGCCCTGGGGGAGACAGAGTCCTGGGGGGAGACAGAGTCCTGGGGGAGACGGAGTCCTGGGGGGAGACAGAGCTGATGAGCTGGGGGCGGGGCTGAGACCAACAGGGACAGATTGATTGACAGCTGTCAGACTGTCAGACAAGTATCTTTTGCCCAGACTCATCCTGAAGCCGAGGCTGACGAGAGAGAAAGAGGGCAGAGTAACTTTTAATGTCATCGACTGAAGAACTGTGAGAAAAATGCTTTAGATTCATTATAAATAAATATATTAAGTAAATATTAAGTATTTTACTACAGACACAGCAGCCCGGCCTGATGTGTCTGTAGAGCTCTGGTGCGTTCAAGTGTCCTTGTATTTAACAGCATTCAGACTTTGTTATAAAGAGAAAAGAAGAGCGTTAATTACATGCTAATAAACCCAACTGGTTTACTCTGTAATCATCAAGTTATTAATAAAAATGATCAGTAACAGACTTTAGACTTAACACCTGAACACATCATGAGCTACGTTCTTCTGAAGGTTTTAGACACGATCAGAGCAGAATCACAAACAGAAGACAGCAGCAGAGGCTTTGTCTAAAACTAAACACTGCTCTCTTCTGTCGCCTGTGTGAGCGCGTTCTGTTCCGACAGAGACCTGCTGTAGAGGTGGACTTACCTGATACCAAAGGTGAGGTGGGAGGAGTTTAGGAACAGCATGACATCACACACACCCGGAAATGCATTTGGAGGTTTTTATACCATATTAGTGGATTTTTTTTTTTTTTTTAAAGACTATATTGAAAGTAGGACCATAAACTATTAAGTGTATTAATAAAGCCCCATTTATACAATCAGCTAAAAAAAATTTGGTTGGGGTTAAGTTACCCGTATATATGTTGGTTTAAACACGTCCACAAGCTCTTATTTTGTTGGTTTTAATTCTAGGTATGTTTTGGAAAATAGTCATACTTTGAATTTCCCCATCTGCACAATTAACGTTTTGGTTTCACTTGGATCAGAGCAGGTTTCACTTGGATCGGAGCAGGTTTTACTTGGATCTGAAGCAGGTTTCACTTGGATCTGAAGCAGGTTTCACTTGGATCTGAAGCAGGTTTCACTTGGATTAGAGCAGGTTTTACTTGGATCTGAATCAGGTTTCACTTGGATCAGAGCAGGTTTTACTTGGATCTGAAGCAGGTTTCACTTGGATCTGAAGCAGGTTTCACTTGGATCTGAAGCAGGTTTCACTTGGATTAGAGCAGGTTTTACTTGGATCAGAGCAGGTTTCACTTGGATCAGAGCAGGTTTCACTTGGATCTGAACAGGTTTCACTTGGATCTGAAGAAGGTTTTACTTGGATCTGAACAGGTTTTACTTGGATTAGAGCAGGTTTCACTTGGATTAGAGCAGGTTTTACTTGGATCTGAAGCAGGTTTTACTTGGATCAGAGCAGGTTTTACTTGGATCAGAGCAAGGAGAGTGTGGGAGGGGCCTGTTCTCACCTGGAGCAGGAGGTGGGTGTGGCTTTATCTCTGGGAGGGCGGGCCTCTTTGGGTCTAACAGGAAGTTGTTGAAGAACTCTACTTCCTGTCGCACGGCGGCCACCTTGTCTCCGTGTTTGTTCAGGATGTGTTTACGAACGAACTCCGGGGCCTGAAGGGGGAGGAGGAAGAGGCGTAAACAGAGGCCGTTACCGTGGAAACAGAGGCAGAGGTTACCATGGAAACAGACCTTAAACTTCTTCCCGCTGAGAGGACACAGCCACTTGTCTTTGCTGAGCTCCTGAGTGTTGGCCGACAGGAACTTCTCCGCCTGAAACACGAACAGAGGCTCGTCACAAATCAAACCGGTTTAAAAAAAACACTGACCAATCAGAGACGAGGTAGATTATTAAATCATCCAATCATCCAATGCCCCTCGTCTGAGTAAAGTCAGTGTGTAATACATCTGCCCCTCGTCTGAGTAAAGTCAGTGTGTAATACTTCTGCCCCTCGTCTGAGTAAAGTCAGTGTGTAATACTTCTGCCCCTCGTCTGAGTAAAGTCAGTCTGTAATACTTCTGCCCCTCGTCTGAGTAAAGTCAGTGTGTAATACTTCTGCCCCTCGTCTGAGTAAAGTCAGTCTGTAATACTTCTGCCCCTCGTCTGAGTAAAGTCAGTCTGTAATACTTCTGCCCCTCGTCTGAGTAAAGTCAGTCTGTAATACTTCTGCCCCTCGTCTGAGTAAAGTCAGTGTGTAATACTTCTGCCCCTCGTCTGAGTAAAGTCAGTGTGTAATACTTCTGCCCCTCGTCTGTGTAAAGTCAGTGTGTAATACTTCTGCCCCTCGTCTGAGTAAAGTCAGTGTGTAATACTTCTGCCCCTCGTCTGAGTAAAGTCAGTCTGTAATACTTCTGCCCCTCGTCTGAGTAAAGTCAGTCTGTAATACTTCTGCCCCTCGTCTGAGTAAAGTCAGTCTGTAATACTTCTGCCCCTCGTCTGAGTAAAGTCAGTCTGTAATACTTCTGCCCCTCGTCTGAGTAAAGTCAGTGTGTAATACTTCTGCCCCTCGTCTGTGTAAAGTCAGTGTGTAATACTTCTGCCCCTCGTCTGAGTAAAGTCAGTGTGTAATACTTCTGCCCCTCGTCTGAGTAAAGTCAGTGTGTAATACTTCTGCCCCTCGTCTGAGTAAAGTCAGTGTGTAATACTTCTGCCCTCGTCTGAGTAAAGTCAGTGTGTAATACTTCTGCCCCTCGTCTGAGTAAAGTCAGTGTGTAATACTTCTGCCCCGTCTGAGTAAAGTCAGTCTGTAATACTTCTGCCCCTCGTCTGAGTAAAGTCAGTCTGTAATACTTCTGCCCCTCGTCTGAGTAAAGTCAGTCTGTAATACTTCTGCCCTCGTCTGAGTAAAGTCAGTGTGTAATACTTCTGCCCCTCGTCTGAGTAAAGTCAGTGTGTAATACTTCTGCCCCTCGTCTGTGTAAAGTCAGTGTGTAATACTTCTGCCCTCGCCTGAGTAAAGTCAGTGTGTAATACTTCTGCCCCTCGTCTGAGTAAAGTCAGTCTGTAATACTTCTGCCTCGTCTGAGTAAAGTCAGTCTGTAATACTTCTGCCCCTCGTCTGAGTAAAGTCAGTCTGTAATACTTCTGCCCCTCGTCTGAGTAAAGTCAGTGTGTAATACTTCTGCCCGTCGTCTGAGTAAAGTCAGTGTGTAATACTTCTGCCCCTCGTCTGTGTAAAGTCAGTGTGTAATACTTCTGCCCCTCGTCTGAGTAAAGTCAGTGTGTAATACTTCTGCCCCTCGTCTGAGTAAAGTCAGTGTATAATACTTCTGCCCCTCGTCTGTGTAAAGTCAGTGTGTAATACTTCTGCCCCTCGTCTGAGTAAAGTCAGTGTGTAATACTCTTCACCTCTTGCCCCTCGTCTGAGTAAAGTCAGTGTGTAATACTCTTCACCTCTTGTTCCGGGTCCTTCTTGCCGAGCCTTGCTGCCTCTTCTTCGCTCAGAGTCTCCGTCAGAGACAAAAGAGGAGCCAGACGCTCCTCACACATCTTCAGGTGTTCACTCACTGCAGGAATGAACAGAAGAATGACACTAGTTCCTGTTCCCTTCGCCTGAGCGTCAGTGAAGGCCTTACCCTCGGCTGCAAAGATCCTTCCCACGGGCAGCGGACCTCTGACGTGGAGCAGGCCACAGCGATGGGGCATCTCGTCCTCAGAGGGGTACTCACAGAAGTTATAATAGTCCACAGAGTGAACCAGGCGCAGGTACAGCAGCAGACGGTCCAGCACCTGGGGTTCAGAGGACAGACCCATGGGCTGGGACTTTTACAGAGGTCACAGGTCACACAGGACCCAGAGCAGTTACACAATATCATTAGTGTTGCATGGTATATCAATATCTTTTATCAATAGGTATCAATACTTAAATTTAAATTCCTGACATCAGTGCAGTTTAACGAGCATATTACTTAAACCAGGTCTTGTACTGACTGGCACGTTATATTTGACACAAACGTGAGTCAGGTCTGTATTGTTGTAATAACGATGAGCTGATGCACCTGAGAGTTACACACCAGGACTGTATTTGTGTCGGACAGAACCACAGCTCACTCAGGATAGGCTGAAAATCATACGAGATAAAGTCCTGATCTAAACTAGAAAAGATGCCAGGTATGATCCAAAGAATGAATGAAATTATTTTATACATCTAATTTGCAAACCATGACATTATATTTTGACAGTGTTTTGTTTACAGTACATACAGAATAATGAACATATTCTAATAGTCTTTCCTTTTGTTGTCTTCTTCTAAAAATAAATGATTAACAGTAACTTGTAAAGCAACATTATTAAACTACAGAACAACTATAACTTCTAATACACCAGAACTAGTAAAAGGTATGAAAATAGATCTGAGAAATATACACATGGACTGTAGGTGTGTGGTTGCAGTAGTTTTATCTGTTCTTATCCAAATGTCACGGTGAGTAGTTTTTTAGAGTGTGGGACCTCTCATAAAGCACAGCACACAGCCTTCACTTTCATTAAGATCTCAGCTTTTACTCGCACGTCTACACTGACTGTGTTTACCCCTGCCTCTCCTCGACTGGTAAACACACGACTGTCACTGGAGACCTCTCTGTCACTACCGCGGCCAGAGCGACTAGTTTTCTTCTCCGTTTCTTTCAATGATGTTGGGCAAAGTGTGGGAAAAACGTGTGTGCTTTATGTAACTACAGAGAGAGGCACGAGCAAGTCCACGCTGTAGTGTCCAAGTCACACACTCTCTCTCGCTCGGCTGAAAAGACTCTAAAGACAGAAGCTCTACCTCAGAATCAGAGTCAGCCATTACTGAAATCATAACTTCATCACAAGTGTATTTTTATTTCCCAGCTCGCTGCTTCCACTGAGCCGGTACATGTTTGACACAGTAGAGAGGTTTAAGATGGTGGTTTTGGAAGAAAGAACCCGTCTCTGAAACATTCAGCACAAACAGAGCCTGTTCTGTTTATTAAATGCGTTGGGTGGTAGAGCCTCACCTGCAGCAGCTTCTCGTCTGTTTCTAGGGCGACATCAGAGGAGGCGGGTTCTTTGGCCTCGTTAGCCTCGTTAGCAGCGACCCCCGTTAGCTCCTCCTCCTCAGCGCTCACCTCCTCGATCAGGAAGTCCGTAATGTTCCTCAAAACCGGGTTGGACTCCATCTGGAAGCACAGCCCGTGTTAGAACAAGACCAGAACGAGGAGTAAAGGAAACCAGGTCAAAACCTGGTCTAACCCGGACCTGAGAGGTCCACAGCGCCCCCCTCTGGTCCAGGCTGTGGATGAGTTTAGCTGCCAGGCGGATGTCGTTCCGGGCGACAGGTTTGTGGTGAGTGAGACCGTTGACACTGCGGACTCTCCGACACAGGTCTCTGTTCACCACCGGAGCCAGCTCACAGTCTCGCAGCTGGAACAGAACAGACCGGTTACGTTCAGAGATGCTGCGTTCATTCGTCTGGGATTTAACAGCAATAAGCCTTTGTTAGAAACAGAACAGGTTTGGTGTTGTAGGTGAACGGTGTTGTGAGGTGAACTGTGTGATTAGTTGTACCCTGATGTTCTGGAGGTTCCAGCAGGTTTCCTTTATGTTCACACTGCGGTCAAAGGTCACCCAGCACCTTCGGAAAAACCTTCAAAACAAAGAGTATCTTTCACAATCTTCTGTCAGGGCTCTGCAAGTGACAATGGAGTAGGAAATACAAGCTCTAAAGACTGACCTCCTCTCAGGCTGAGGGTCCGACAGCGCCACCCGCAGGAAGCCTGGATACCTGCGACACAACTGCAGCGACACAAGAGTGGGTTAGTGTTAAACCCTCTTCAGACCCCTCTTAAACCCCTTCAGACCCCTCTAAACCCTCTTCAGACCCCTCTAAACCCTCTTCAGACCCCTCTAAACCCTCTTCAGACCCCTCTTAAACCCCTTCAGACCTTTCTTAAACCCCTTCAGACCCCTCTTCAGATCCCTCTATACCCGCTTCAGACCTTTCTTAAACCCCTTAAGACCCCTCTTAAACCCCTTCAGACCCCTCTTAAACTCCTTCAGACCTTTCTTAAACCCCTTAAGACCCCTCTTAAACTCCTTCAGACTTCTTAAACCCCTTAAGACCCCTCTTAAACCCCTTAAGACCCCACTAAACCCTATTCAGATCCTGTAAAAGTACTGTAGATCCTGTAAAAGTACTGTGGACCCTGTAAAAGTACGTACAGCGGTGATCTCGTCTTTGGAAACCTCAGGTGGGATGCTCCTGATGAACAGTGATGTCGTCAGGTGAAGGGGGCGGGGCTTTGCTGGAGCTTCCTTCTCTCGGTTCTTCCCTCGTTCTTTACGTCGCTCTGCAACTAAACAGAACTTTTAACACCAGCTGAAACAGGTTAAAAAGACAAACTCTGGTCCCGAGTCTCACCGCTGTCGGGCTCATCTTCCTCTTCCTCCTTCTCCGATTGGTCCTTGTCAGAGCCGTCCTTCTCTGATTGGTCGGAGTCAGAGTCGGATGCACTTCCTTCTCCAGAGTCGGCCGAGACGCTGCGCTTTCTCTTCCTGCCCTGAGACCAAGGCCGAACAAAGCTTTAGAAGACGACACAATCCAGAAATCTGAAGGTTTTCAGTTCAAACAAAACTCACTCGTTTCTTTTTATTGTCCTCTTCCTTCTCCTCTTCCTCGTTTTCCTCCTTTTCTCCATTTTGTTGGGCTTCTCCCTCTTCATCATTATCATCATCATCATCATCCTGCAGAAAAACATGTTCAAATCCAACTAAAACATGTAAAAAAACAATTAAAACCCTTTCAGATCCCTCTAAACCCTTCACCTTTTCAGAATCTTTCGCCTCTTCACTCATCTCGACTGTTCTGTTCGGCGTCTCTTCCATGTTTACAACTGGATCTGTCCGATTCTTGTCACTTCCTGGTTCAGCAGCTCCGCCCACTGCAGATCCACTGGGTCCGCCCCCAGCGTCATCCGGGGCAACAGGAATCTCCAGAACCTGAAGGTCTAAGTCTGTGCCTCCCTCCATCTTTATCACAGCTGTGAAACAAAAGGACTTCATTACCCACAATGCTCGGACGTCTTTGTACACTAGTGATGTGGGCCGTCACATAGAAATGAATGTCAAGAATTTACATCATCATTACAAATCTCTTTTGCTGAGAGGGTGGGAGAATATTGTACATGTCTTTAGTGGAAGGGAAACCAGAGTACCCGGAGGAAACCCACACAGAGAGGACATGCTCTGGATGTAATCCAACGGCTGTTTCCAAGCACTTTTAGGCTGAAATAAAGCCTGTTTTCATTTACAATGCATAGTAGGATGTGTATTTAATGGTCGCAGGGCATGGTGCAAAAAATAATTTCATAAAGTGGAAGTTGGTAAAAACCCTTAAATCCAACTAAAACCTGTTCAAATCCATCTTAAACCTGGGTGAGTCTAAATCAAATACAGGCCACAGTAGTAAACTCTCGTTTTTAAAGTGATATTATAGTTTATATTAGTATATTTACCAGCGTCCAGCAGTTTGACGATCTTGGGGCCGTGGTCCATGTCCAGAGCCAGGTCCTCGAGCCATCGGTTCTCCAGCAGGAACATGAAGACGTCCAGTCGCGTCTTGAGGGCGCTCTGAGACTCCGCCCTCCTGACCCTGATGTCATCGGGATGGTACTTGGACCGGAACCACTCGTGCTGTTTGTGGTTCAAAAAGAAGTCCTGCAGCTGCTGCCTCCTAAAGTCCAGCTTGTACTGATTATACCGCTTCACCGCCTCCGTCTCGTCCACGCTGTCCTCCAGGTTCAACAGGAAGTCCTACGGGAGAAACAGGAAGTTCATCTGAGGGGGACAGTCTCTTTTGAAGTAACAACCCTGGATCATGAAGACGGGCCGATTGACTTTTTAAAGAATGGAGTTGCAGAGAATGCGGTTTCGATTTTCTGTTTGAGACTAAGTTATTAAATATTTGTTGTCTTTACCTTGAAACTCCTCATGGTGGGGGGTCCTGGGGGAGGCAGGTCAGGATCCATCAAACCCAACCTGGAGCAGAGAGACAATGTGTGTTTCATCACCACAGAGACACGCAAAGACACAAACGCAAAGAGACAAGCAAAAGAGACGAGCGCAGAGACAAACGCAGAGACAAGCAAAAGAGACGAGCGCAGAGACAAACGCAGAGACACGGAAAGAGACAAGCACAGAGACACGGAAAGAGACAAGCACAGAGACACACAAAGACACAAACGCAAAGACAAGCACAGAGACAAGCGCAGAGACACGCATAGAGACAAGCACAGAGACACACAAAGAGACAAGCACAGAGACAAGCACAGAGACAAGCACAGAGACAAGCACAGAGACACGCATAGAGACAAGCACAGAGACACACAAAGAGACAAGCACAGAGACAAGCACAGAGACAAGCACAGAGACACGCATAGAGACACGCAAAGACACAAGCGCAGAGACAAGCACAGAGACACGCAAAGACACAAGCACAGAGCCACAGAAAGAGACAAGCACAGAGACACGCAAAGAGACAAGCACAGAGACACGCAAAGAGACAAGCACAGAGACACGCAAAGACACAAACGCAGAGACAAGCACAGAGACACACAAAGAGACAAGCACAGAGACAAGCACAGAGACACGCAAAGAGACAAGCACAGAGACACGCAAAGAGACAAGCACAGAGACAAGCACAGAGACAAGCACAGAGACACGCAAAGAGACAAGCACAGAGACACGCAAAGAGACAAGCACAGAGACACGCAAAGAGACAAGCACAGAGACAAGCACAGAGACACGCAAAGAGACAAGCACAGAGACAAGCACAGAGACAAGCACAGAGACACGCAAAGAGACAAGCACAGAGACACGCAAAGAGACAAGCACAGAGACACGCAAAGAGACAAGCACAGAGACACGCAAAGACACAAACGCAGAGACAAGCACAGAGACACAAGCACAGAGACAAGCAAAGACAAGCACAGAGACACGCAAAGACACAAGCACAGAGCCACACAAAGAGACAAGCACAGAGCCACACAAAGATACAAGCACAGAGACACGCAAAGAGACAAGCACAGAGACACGCAAAGAGACAAGCAAAGAGCCACACAAAGAGACAAGCACAGAGACACGCAAAGAGACAAGCACAGAGGCACGCAAAGAGACAAGCACAAAGACACGCAAAGACACAAACGCAGAGACAAGCACAGAGACACGCAAAGAGACAAGCACAGAGACACGCAAAGAGACAAGCACAGAGACACGCAAAGACACAAACGCAGAGACAAGCACAGAGACACGCAAAGAGACAAGCAAAGAGACAAGCACAGAGACACGCAAAGAGACAAGCACAGAGACACGCAAAGAGACAAGCACAGAGACACGCAAAGAGACAAGCACAGAGACATGCAAAGAGACAAGCACAGAGACACGCAAAGAGACAAGCACAGAGACACGCAAAGAGACAAGCACAGAGACACGCAAAGACACAAACGCAGAGACACGCAAAGAGACAAGCACAGAGACACGCAAAGACACAAACGCAGAGACAAGCACAGAGACACGCAAAGAGACAAGCACAGAGACACGCAAAGAGACAAGCACAGAGACACGCAAAGAGACAAGCACAGAGACACGCAAAGAGACAAGCACAGAGACACGCAAAGACACAAACGCAGAGACAAGCACAGAGACACGCAAAGAGACAAGCACAGAGACAAGCACAGAGACACGCACAGAGACACGCAAAGACACAAACACAGAGACACAAACGCAAAGACAAGCACAGAGACAAGCGTCAGAGACACGCAAAGACAAGCACAGAGACAAGCGCAGAGACGAGCAAAGACAAGCTCAGAGACAAGCGCAGAGACAAGCAAAGACAAGCGCAGAGACAAACGCAAAGACACAAGTGCAGAGACAAGCAAAGACACAAGTGCAGAGACAAGCAAAGACACAAGTGCAGAGACAAGCAAAGACACAAGTGCAGAGACAAGCAAAGACACAAATGCAGAGACACAAACGCAGAGACACACAAACGCAGAGACACAAACGCAGAGACCAACGCAAAGACACAAGTGCAGAGACAAGCAGAGACACAAACGCAGAGACACACAAGCGCAGAGACACACAAACGCAGATACACACAAGCGCAGAGACACACAAACGCAGAGACACAAACGCAGAGACCAACGCAAAGACACATGCGCAGAGACAGGACCAGTATAAACCGGTTCTCACAGACCTGCCCTGCAGCGGGTGAGTGGTGTGATGTGGAGGCAGGTGAGGCAGCTCCAGGGGCCAGCCCTGAGGTCCTCCAGGGAACGGGGCCCCTCCATAAGGCAGGTCGTAGCGGTACGGCTCCCCCCGGTGGTCGTCCCTAAGAAAAGACAAGAGGTTATTAAAAGGAACTTCAGCTCTGCATTTAAAAGACACCTGTGTCTCGTGTCGGTGTTTTACAGGTGTATTTCTCACCTGTGTCTCATGTCTATGTTTTACAGGTGTGTGTTTTACAGATGTATTTCTCACCTGTGTCTCATGTCTGTGTTTTACAGGCGTATGTTTTACAGGTGTATTTCTCACCTGTGTCTCATGTCTATGTTTTACAGGTGTGTGTTTTACAGATGTATTTCTCACCTGTGTCTCATGTCTATGTTTTACAGGTGTGTGTTTTACAGGTGTATTTCTCACCTGTGTCTCGTGTCTGTGTTTTACAGGTGTATTTCTCACCTGTGTCTCATGTCTATTTTTTACAGGCGTATGTTTTACAGGTGTATTTCTCACCTGTGTGTCATGTAGGTGTTTTATGTGTTTTTCTCACCTGTCTCTCATGTCTGTGTTTTACAGGTGTATGTTTTACAGGTGTATTTCTCACCTGTGTCTCGTGTCTGTGTATTTCTCACCAGTCTCTCCTCATGCGCTTGTGTTGGGGGCTCATGTGTCTCGTGTCGGTGTTTTACAGGTGTATGTTTTACAGGTGTATTTCTCACCAGTCTCTCCTCATGCGCTTGTGTTGGGGGCTCATGTGTCTCGGGGGAGAGAACCTCTCTCTTCGGCCTCGATCGTAGTCCCTCCTCCGCTCTCGACCGCGCTCCCAGTCCCTGAACGCACCACAGAGAAAAACAAGGATTAGTCCCTACACAGTCTTCGTCCAGTCTGGTCTTTAGCCCAGGTCCAGCCCGCTCCTTACCTGTCGGGCCAGTCATCCCGCCGCCTCTCGTCCCGTTCTCTGGACCGCTCCATGTCGCTTCTCTCTCGGCGGAACTTGTCTCTTCGTCTTCGGTCGAGTTCGTCGTCGCTGTCGCCCATCGCTGCGGAAACACACACTTTAATTCTTTAGAAAATAAACGAGCTGCATTAACTACAGCTCTGAGGCAAAGACCCTTCAACACAAACTTTTACATAAATGCATACATAAATATTTATTATGTCTTTTTCTTAATTCAATAAATTCAATAGAGATCTGGTTTGACTCCGATGTAAAAAAAAAAACAAAACTAATTTAACGTGTATTTTTGTTATAAAATTCAGCCAACTTTATCAATGAACAGTCAAAAATATTAGCAGTTAGCATCAGTTGTTAGAGCTTAAAATGAACAAACTATTTAATTAAACTTAAACTCAGAAAAAGTTAGTTTGACATGGATCCAGTGGCAGAGTTTAACTAAATATGTGAGTAAAAAGTAAAACTGGTCATAATAGGATGTGTTTATTGACGCTATAAGCGGCTAAATAGCATAGATGCTAACAGTTTAGCCTCAGCTCCCGCTCAATTCTACCTTCTTCTTCTGCAGTTTTGTGGCTCACTTTTCTGGAGTACGTCTTATATGTGTAATTGTAATGTTTTACCTGGTAGTTTGTGGTCTTAGGAAGAGAAACGGAGCTAAATGCAGTAAAATGAGGCTAAAAAAGAAGCCAAGCGTCCGCCGCAGAACCACACCACTGCGATCTTCACGTAACATCCGGTTTATTTGCGGCTGCGCAAATCAGGCAGCTCCCCCCAGCGGCCATTGGGGGAATCTTCTTCTTCTTTGAGTTGTTTGGCGGACTACGGATCCCAGAATGCAACATCATGAAGTCATCATCAAGGACAACGTTACTTGATGATGTAAGCCGTAGAACATAAAAAAGAAAATAAAGCCCTCCAGATCAGCTTTTGTTTAACCCCCTGACCCAAAATACCCACAATTCTTCACTCACCTTTCCACTGTAAACCTAAGATGGTAGTTGTTATTTCAGTAATGAAATATTTTCAGACATTCATTCATTTGGTTGATATTCATTTGGCTTTAAAAAACGTTAAAGGTGCATTACGGAAGATCTATAGTTTTTGTACTAGTGTGCCATGTTTTTATAGGTAGCCCTTGCGTATATCTGGGTTCACCCGGCCGCCTGAATGCTCAGAAAGGATCACAAATGGTATGCTTCGTTTGTGCTGTTAAAGTAATTGTTTTTTAAGAGTCGATCTGACGTCAGTACTGCCCAGCACCAGCAGGGGGCCGTCTGAAAGCAGATACAGGCTGAGGCTACCTATAAAAATAATCATTAATATCATAAGAACCATAACAGCACAAGCAAATGCCGGTGAAAAGGCCGGTGAATCAGCCGCTCCAGGTCAGGGAGGTTTACAGAGGAACCTGGAAGTACTTTATTTCAGGCACAGTTACAAAGAAGTTCTCCGAATGGTTGTGACCTGTCTGCAGGGGTTTTCTGGCGGTGATGAAGAACAGAGGAGCAGCACCAGGACCAGCCGAACCAAACAGGACTCAGCCTGGTGCACCTGAACTGCAGAGTCATGAAACACATCTAGAAAACAACAGGGTCTCACCACGTGGTGTGTTTTTATTAGCATGGTTTACACAGATTTATAATTATAGATTCTTTCACATATTCATAATAAAGAAGTGTTGTATTGAACCACAATCTCTTTTTGTTTCTGCCGTTGGTTTATGTGAGTCCTGTCCTGGAGAGAGACACAGAAAGTAAGAGAAATATTAAGTGTTGGTGTCATTTTGACACTAATAACATTTACTATATATTACACAGACAGATAGATAACACGTGTCTACAGCGGTGTAGGTAAGACATAACCCTATAGAAAAATACTGATTGAGATCAGAAGTTGACCTTCAGAGCAAAGTATATTTAAAAAAATGTGTCACAGATCCAGTGCAACAGCCAGGACTGCACAAAGAACAGAACAACTATTATTATTATGTTCTTGTTTCTTTGGGTTGATAACACATTCACCTCTGGTCTACAGACTAACAACACAGACTTTAGTGAGTAAAAGAAACGTCTCTAACTTTATTCACAACTGAGAGACCAGGAGATGTTTTTTTTATTAAAATCAACAGACCTCAGTAATCATTGCACTTTGGTGGAATGATCTACTGCTGCTACAAGATCAGCAGATTCTGAAGCATCTTTAAAAAACACCTGAAAACACATCTCTTCCGTCAACACCTGACTGACAAACACTGAATTCTACTTCCTTTATATTGATTCCTTCTCTCAAAAAATATATATAAATAAAATAAAATTAAATATTCTCTCCTATACTTTGCTCTGTAAACTAGGTTCTAACTGACTAGTTTTTGTGCACTTTTGCTTTTTGTTCCTTGTGTTGTTCAAATTGCTTCCATTGTTTTCCTCACTTGTAAGTCGCTTTGAATAAAAGCGTCTGATAAATGACTAAATGTGGAATTCCAGCTTTATCTTTTCAATAGAGGGTTATCCTCACGTGGGGAGTCCGCACAACTAAACCTAAACAACTTGACAGTTAATGAAGAGCATAAATATGATCAAATGTTTATTGACATCATTTTTTTAAATTTTGTTTTATTTAAATTAAGTCAAAAAAGCAATAAATTCAATCGTTCATCAAATATCAGTCTGGCAAAGAAGATTTATACAAATGTCCTTCAGTCTCCTTCATGTTGTTTGGTCAGAACTGATATTCTGTGGTGGTGCCTGGAAACACGTCGTCGTACTGTGGCTCCTCAGACCTTCTCCGTCTTCTTCTTCTCGATGGAGCCACAGTTTCTGTAACAAACACAAAGACATTTATTGATGCTATAAAGTTATGTGTGACTAATATGTATTTTCCTCTCCCCATAAGTCATTCCAAAAACATGGCGACAGTGATGATTGCTCTGAATTATGGTGGATATGTTCTTATTGCAGTCACAGCACTAGCTCTAGTAATAAAGACGACGTATGAGGCGCCTTTGGGAGATTGTAGTCGACAACTTACATTTACATTTATTCATTTATCAGACGTTTTTATCCAAAGCAACTTACATTAAACTTCCATTCACCAGTGTTACAGCCACTGGAGGCAAGGTGGGTTAAGTGTCTTGCCCAAGGACACAACGACAGTATTTTGTGGGGAGAGCGGGAATCGAACCCACCACCTTCCGGTTGAAGGACGACCGCTCTACCACTGAGCCACCGCCGCCCCCGAGCATTCTGTCGTACGTTTACCTTTGTGACAGAGCTGCACCTGTTTTTACAACTTTGATAAATGAGGTCCATTAGGATTAATTAAACGACTGGATCATCTGTTTGGAAAAGTGACTGGTACCTGTTTGTCTGAAGATGGAGACCAGGAGGAACGTGGAGGCCACATACGGAGAGAACACCACCAGGTAACGCAGGTGTAGGAGAGACAGGCCCAGAGACTGGCCCTGGACTGAAGTGAGGTCTGTGGAACACACACCACAGGTAAGAGTCAGGTGTTCAAATCCATCTAAAATCTCTAATGATCTTTGAAACAAAGGTGTCTCTGACCTGGTCTGACCTGGATCCAGCTGGACTCTGACAGCTCTCCTTGGATCTCACACTGATAAAGACCTTCATCAGACGCTGACACCTGCTGGATGGTCATGTGACCTGTAGGCTGCTCCGACAGGAAGTGTCCGTCTCTATGGAAACGAGCTGTGAGGTTGGAGGAAGTGTGATGGAGACAGGACAGAGAGACAGTCTGTCCCTCTGTCACAGGGAGGACCGGACTCTGCAGGACCACACCTTTACCTGAGAGACACAGGAGACAGGACGTGACCATGTTTGGATAGACTCAGGTCACATCAGCGTCGTTGAAAGTCCTGATCTGGACTTACTGTAGACCCTTAAATTGACGGAGTTGCTGCGGCGCGTGTTCCTGCCGCACCAGTAGATGCCACTGTCTGGACTCTTGACAGTGTTCAGGACACAGACCGGTCCGGACCCACACCTGGGCTCGGTCCCGGACTTGGAGTCCTTGTAGCGTTGCACGGTCCAGCCCTCGGCCCGACTCGGAGGGACACATTTTAGTTCCACAGACTTGTACTCATAAACCTGAGCCGAGTCTGGACTCAGCACCAAGACCGGTGGAGCTGAGTCCTCTGGGGAGAGACAGGACCAGAGTTAGACCAGACTGAACCAGGGGTGAGACAGGACCGGGGTTAGACCGGACTTAGACCGGACTGAGCCAGAGGAGAGTCATAAGTCCTAACCAGGACTAAAACAGGACTTCAGTGAGATCCTGTTTTAGATAACTCACAAAGTCCCATGATGGAAATTAAATAATGTCCAAAGAGAAGACATTATTATCTCAGTACAGGTCTGAGCCAGGTCTAAACCAGGTCTGAGCCAGGTCTAAACCAGGACTAAACCAAGTCTAAACCAGGTCTAAACCAGGTCTAAACCAGGACTAAACTAGGACCTAGCCAGGACTAATCCAGGACTAATCCAGATCTAAACCAGGACTAAACCAAGTCTAAACCAGGTCTAAACCAAGTCTAAACCAGGTCTAAACCAGGTCTAAACCAGGACTAAGCCAGGACTAATTCAGGACTAAACCAAGTCTAAACCATTTCTAGACCAGGACTAAACCAGTTCTAATCCAGGTCTAGACCAGGACTAAACCAGGTCTAAACCAGGTCTAAACCAGGTCTAATCCAGATCTAAACCAGGACCAAGCCTGGTCTAACCTTGTAAGTAGATGTGGGCCGGTGGGGAACGTTTGGAGGAACCCTTAAATCCACAGGTGTAGACCCCCTGCTGGTCCCGGCTGAAGCGGACTATGATGTTGGCGCTGGAGCTGGACGTCAGCAGAGACCCGTTTCTGTAGAAGTCCGACTCCTGGTCCTCAGGACCATTTGTGGATCTGCAGGTCAGAACCAGGTCCTGTCCTTCCCTCACCTGGACTGGACTCTCCAGGATCACAGGTCCACCTGGAAGGGTGAGGTCCAGGTCAGGAAAACCCCTCACAGGGCAATTTAAATGAACAGTACCTCCCTCAAAAACCAGGACTAAACCAGGACTAAACCAGTTCAAAACCAGGTCTAAACCAGGACTAAACCAGGACTAAACCAGGACTAACATCAGGACTAAACCAGGTCTAAACCAGGACTAAACCAGTTCAAAACCAGGTCTAAACCAGGACTAAACCAGGACTAAACCAGGACTAACATCAGGACTAAACCAGGTCTAAACCAGGACTAAACCAGGACTAAACCAGTTCAAAACCAGGTCTAAACCAGGACTAAACCAGGACTAAACCAGGACTAACATCAGGACTAAACCAGGTCTAAACCAGGACTAAACCAGGACTAAACCAGTTCAAAAACAGGTCTAAACCAGGACTAAACCAGGTCTAACCCAGTTCTAAATCAGGATTAAACCACAACTAAACCAGGACAAACATCAGGACTAAACCAGGTCTAAACCAGGACTAAACCAGGTCTAAACCAGGACTAAACCAGGTCTAAACCAGGTCTAAACCAGGACTAAAGCAGGTCTAAACCAGGTCTAAACCAGGACTAAACCAGGTCTAAACCAGGTCTAAACCAGGACTAAAGCAGGTCTAAACCAGGTCTAAACCAGGTCTAAACCAGGTCTAAACCAGGACTAAAGCAGGTCTAAACCAGGTCTAAACCAGGTCTAAACCAGGTCTAAACCAGGACTAAAACAGGTCTAAACCAGGACTAAACCAGGACTCACTGGTAACAGTGATGTTGATGGTCTTGCTGCTCTCTCTGGAGTTGGACTCACACCAGTAAACTCCAGTGTCATCGGGCTTCAGAGTTGTCAGGACACAGACCAACAAAGTCCAGTTCCCCCAACCACGACCACACTCCGACAGATCCACACTGGAGCTGAACAGAACCAGTCAGTGAACTCTGGGGCAGGTGTGTGGGGCAGGTGTGTGTGGGGCAGGTGTGTGTGTGTGGGGCAGGTGTGTGTGGGACTCTGGGGCAGGTGTGTGTGTGTGTGTGGGGCAGGTGTGTGTGGGGCAGGTGTCTGGGGCAGGTGTGTGTGGGGCAGGTGTGTGTGGGGCAGGTGTGTGTGGGGCAGGTGTGTGTGGGGCAGGTGTGTGGGGCAGGTGTGTGTGGGGGCAGGTGTGTGTGGCAGGTGTGTGTGTGGGGGCAGGTGTGTGTGGGGCAGGTGTGTGTGGGGCAGGTGTGTGTGGGGGGCAGGTGTGTGTGGGGCAGGTGTGTGTGGGGCAGGTGTGTGGGGCAGGTGTGTGTGGGGCAGGTGTGTGTGGGACTCTGGGGCAGGTGTGTGTGGGACTCTGGGGCAGGTGTGTGGGGCAAGTGTGTGTGGGGCAGGTGTGTGGGGGCAGGTGTGTGTGGGGCAGGTGTGTGGGGCAGGTGTGTGTGGGGGCAGGTGTGTGTGGCAGGTGTGTGTGGGGCAGGTGTGTGTGTGTGGGGGCAGGTGTGTGTGGGGCAGGTGTGTGTGGGGCAGGTGTGTGTGGGGGCAGGTGTGTGGGGCAGGTGTGTGTGGGGCAGGTGTGTGTGGGGCAGGTGTGTGTGTGTGTGTGGGGCAGGTGTGTGGGGCAGGTGTGTGTGGGGGCAGGTGTGTGGGGCAGGTGTGTGTGGGGCAGGTGTGTGTGGGGCAGGTGTGTGTGGGGCAGGTGTGTGTGTGGGGGCAGGTGTGTGTGTGGGGCAGGTGTGTGTGTGTGGGGCAGGTGTGTGGGGCAGGTGTGTGTGGGGCAGGTGTGTGTGTGGGGGCAGGTGTGTGTGGGGCAGGTGTGTGTGGGGCAGGTGTGTGTGGGGCAGGTGTGTGTGGGGCAGGTGTGTGGGGCAGGTGTGTGTGGGGCAGGTGTGTGTGGGGGCAGGTGTGTGTGGGGCAGGTGTGTGTGGGGCAGGTGTGTGTGTGGGGGCAGGTGTGTGGGGCAGGTGTGTGTGGGGCAGGTGTGTGTGGGGGCAGGTGTGTGTGGGGCAGGTGTGTGTGTGGGGGCAGGTGTGTGTGGGGCAGGTGTGTGTGTGTGGGGCAGGTGTGCGTGGGGCAGGTGTGTGTGGGGGCAGGTGTGTGTGGGGGCAGGTGTGTGTGTGGGGGCAGGTGTGCGTGGGGCAGGTGTGTGTGGGGCAGGTGTGTGTGGGGCAGGTGTGTGGGGCAGGTGTGTGTGGGGCAGGTGTGTGTGTGGGGGCAGGTGTGCGTGGGGCAGGTGTGTGGGGCAGGTGTGTGGGGCAGGTGTGTGTGGGGCAGGTGTGTGGGGGGCAGGTGTGTGTGGGGCAGGTGTGTGGGGCAGGTGTGTGGGGCAGGTGTGTGGGGCAGGTGTGTGTGGGGGCAGGTGTGTGGGGCAGGTGTGTGTGGGGCAGGTGTGTGTGTGTGGGGGCAGGTGTGTGTGGGGGCAGGTGTGTGTGGGGCAGGTGTGTGTGTGTGGGGGCAGGTGTGCGTGGGGCAGGTGTGTGGGGCAGGTGTGTGTGTGGGGCAGGTGTGTGGGGCAGGTGTGTGTGGGGCAGGTGTGTGTGTGGGGCAGGTGTGTGTGGGGCAGGTGTGTGTGGGGCAGTGTGTGTGTGTGTGGGGCAGGTGTGCGTGGGGCAGGTGTGTGGGGCAGGTGTGTGTGTGTGGGGCAGGTGTGTGTGTGTGGGGCAGGTGTGTGGGGCAGGTGTGTGTGTGTGGGGCAGGTGTGTGGGGCAGGTGTGTGGGGCAGGTGTGTGGGGCAGGTGTGTGTGTGTGGGGCAGGTGTGTGGGGCAGGTGTGTGTGTGTGTGGGGCAGGTGTGTGGGGCAGGTGTGTGTGTGTGTGGGGCAGGTGTGTGGGGCAGGTGTGTGTGTGTGGGGCAGGTGTGTGGGGCAGGTGTGTGTGTGTGGGGCAGGTGTGTGGGGCAGGTGTGTGTGTGGGGCAGGTGTGTGTGTGTGTGTGGGGCAGGTGTGTGTGTGGGGCAGGTGTGTGTGTGACTCTGGGGCAGGTGTGTATAGGGCAGGTGTCTGGGGCAGGTGTGTCTGGGGCAGGTGTCTGGGGCAGGTGTGTGTGTATGGGGCAGGTTAAACCAGGTAAAACTGTAGAAAAGGTGGTTGAGGTCTGACCTCTTGTGGATGAACCTCCAGACCGTCCAGTCTCGGGCCCCGGGGCCCTCACAGCTCACAGAGATCTGTCTCGTGTACTCCTTGAACTGAGTCGAGTCGGGGGACACCCTCACAGACACTGGGACAGGAGAGACGGGTTAGACCGGGTTAGACCGGGTTAGTCCGGGTTTAGACCAGGGTTTAGACCAGGGTTTAGACCAGGGTTAAACTGAGTCTGAGTTTTCAGAACCTTTTCTTTGAACTGAAACTGTATTTTTTTGTCAGAGACCAAAGTGCGAGCCGGAGAGGAAACGTTTGAGCCTTATCTGAGTCTAAAACTCGCGGTTACTGAGAGGACTTCCTGTCGACATTTTCCACTCAACTCAAAAGTCTCGGACAAATGTCGCTTTAGCCTCAAACACATGCTCACAGAATATTCAGTTTTATTTCTCAATCTAAACGTCTGGTTCCTCAGACATTAAAACTGACTCCAATAAGACTTTAGCAGCATAAAAACATTACTTTAAAACAAATTTAGATGAAAATATTAACTGTTCAAAGAGATTCTACTCAAACTGCACAGATTCTTCACAGACTGAACTAAACTGGACTAAAACTGGACTAAAACTGGACTTAATTAGTCTAAAACTGAACTAAACCCGTCTACACCTGGAATATAACCTGGAGTTAAACAGTTGAACAGAATGAGAAAACGTTTGAATCCAGCAGGGTTCTCTGTTAAAGTCAGAAGTGCCTTTGGGAAACGCTCACCTTGACCGTGGACAGACGTCCGGCTCAGGCTGAACAAGAACACTGCAGGAAACAGAGAGAAAACAGCCATGACTAAACCTTCTGCTCAAATAAAAGTGAAGTTAGAAGAATAAAGTTTTACTGACGCAACAGCGACGGCTTCATCTCGAGACGCTCACACCATCTGCTTTAGCGGCAGATACTACATCCTGTTTTTAACCACAATTTAACTGAGAAACACCCAAACTGCAACACCACATTCTACGTCTACTTCACACCACTCTACTGGACTCAACTGGACTCTACTGGACTCAACTGGACTCAACTGGACTCAACTGGACTCTACTGGACTCGACTGGACTCGACTGGACTCAACTGGACTCAGCTGGACTCTACTGGAGTCTACTGGACTCAACTGGACTCTACTGGACACAACTGGACTCAACCGGACTCTACTGGACTCTACTGGACTCAGATGGACACAACCGGACTCTACTGGACACAACCGGACTCTACTGGACTCAACTGGACTCTACTGGACTCTACTGGACTCTACTGGACTCAACTGGACTCTACTGGACTCTACTGGACTCTACTGGACACAACCGGACTCTACTGGACTCTACCGGACTCTACTGGACTCAGCTGGACTCAGCTGGACTCAACTGGACTCTACTGGACTCAACTGGACTAAAACTGGACTAAAACTGGACTCAACTGGACTAAAACTGGACTCAAACTGGACTCAAACTGGACTCAACTGGACTCAACTGGACTCAACTGGACTATACTGGACTAAACTTCATAGACGAGCCTTATTTAAGACTTAAACTAATCGAGTTAAAGCCTGTTGCTTTTGTTGTGACCATCAAACACACATTTTTCTAAAGAACATTTTATTTTTGTTACAGAACAAGCAGAAGACACGGTTCAGATGTAAAAACAGAACATGATGAAGACTCTGATGCACTCATGTGACAGATTTAAGTCAGAAGACAAAGCGATGGTATAAAAAACAAAACAAAACATATAAAATACGTAACATATGTAGCTGCTGTTGTGCATTTCTAATCATTTCTGTATTTTTCAATATTAAATTACATTTTAGAGACTAACAGGCTACAGCCCCTCATTAGATTCTATAAATAGAATTTTGGACAATAATGAAATATCACGAGTGGGCGTGTTTGGCGGGGCGTCGTGAGCGCTGAGCGAGCAGGTACGTACAGGTGTCACAGTAGCACACAGGTGTCTTTGAAAGATGGATAAAGCAAATAAACAGAAAAAGAAAAGAGGGAAAAGGCATGTGAAGGACAGCAGCTAAACAAGAGTCTGGTGAAAGACAACAGGTAGGGTTTATACTGTGAGTCTGAGTTTGGAGGCTTGCATTATTCATGTTTACAGAATAGCTAGCGTTTGCTAACACTGGGACTAAAGCAGCCAGATGGGGTTTAAGGCTAGCTTAATGTGCAAAGCCGAGGTTACTGAGCTGAAAACTAAGGTAATTAAGGTAAAATACTGGTAAATACACGGTAGCATGAACAATAACTGACTAGAATCTGGAAAACATAACTTAAGTCTGGTTTAACATAGAACCATTAATAGATTTTGTTTTACCATTAGCTGTGCTGTCATAAATACACTCACCTAAAGGATTATTAGGAACACCTGTTCAAGTTCTCATTAATGCAAGAATCTAATCCACCAATCACAGGGCAGTGTCTTCAGTGCATTTAGGGGAGTGGTCCTGGTCAAGACTCTCCTGAACTCCAAACTGAAGGTCAGAACGGGAAAGAAAGGGGATTTAATAAGTTCTGAGCGTGGCATTGTTGTTGGTGCCAGACAGGCCGGTCTGAGTATTTCACAATCTGCTCAGTTACTGGGATTTTCACCCACAACCATTTCTTTTACAAAGAATGGTGTGAAAAGGAAAACCTCCAGTATGTGTCAGTCCTGTGGAGAACATGCCTTGTTGATGCTCGAGGTCAGAGGAGAATGGGGCGACTGATTCAAGCTGAAAGAAGAGACACTTTGACTGAAATAACCACTCGTTACAACCGAGGTCTGCAGCAAAGCATTTGTGAAGCCACAACACACACAACCTTGAGGAGGATGGGCTACAACAGCAGAAGACCCCCCTGTACCACTCATCTCCTCTACAAAGAGGAAAAAGAGGCACGAGCTCACCAACATTACACAGTTAAAGACTGTAAACATGTTTCCTGGTCTGATGAGTCTGATTTCTGTGAGACGTTCAGATGAAGTCAGAATGTGGCGTAAACAGAACGAGAACATGGATCCATCATTACCTCTGGGTAAAAAATAATTTAGACAGAAATTTAAAGCCGCTCACCAAAGAATGTTCTGGTGAGAGGGCACGTCAAGTTACAGTTTAATAAAAACTGAAGAGCGCCCATGACCTAAATATACCTCTCCACAAAAAACTCTTCATCAATGGACACACAGCCCCCCCCAGGATCACTCACCACCCTATCCTTCAAAACTCAAATCCAAAATATCACCAAAATATACCCCCCCCCTCCTCCTCCAACTCCCATCCACACTTTCATGAGCTCCAGACTGGACTGTTGCAACAGCCTCCCCACAACCCCACTGACCTCCAGAAACTCCAGTTCAGAACTGCCCGGTTACTCCCCACACCTGCTCCAGAGAACCCCGTCCTCCAACAGCTCCACTGCTTCACATTCAGTACCGTATCCACTTCAAGGTCCTCCTCATTAACCTGCCCCCACACCTCTCAGATCTCCTTCAACGACATTGCCCCCTCCCGCCGTCTCCGATCCTCTGACTCAAATCTCCTCACCCCCATCACCAAATCCATGCACCGTACCCTTCCCTCTGGAACCCCCTCCCTCCACAAATCAGAACCTCTGACTCACTCGAAACATTTAAGAAACAGTTAAAAACTCACCTTTTCTAGAAATGTTACAACCTTCATAAACTCCTTTGCAGCGTGTTGTTTTGTAAAGCAGGACAATTGTCCAAAAACACTCTGGGTTTAACTTGGTTTCCACTGAACACTCTTCTTCTCCTCCTTCTGCTGCTTGTCCTGTAACAGCTGTCGATGACTGCTCAGTGTTCTCTGTTTGTCCTCCTTCATCCTCCTCTTCCTCATGTCCTCTTTTTTCACTTTTATTAACAATATCAGAACGTTTTGGTGGTTTAAAAAAACTGCTTACATTCAGCTGACCTTTTCTCAACTGAATGCAGCGACAAAGACAACACGATTCATGATAATTGCTGATTGTTGTACAGTCGCCACCAACTGGTCTGGAGTAGGAATTACAACAGCTCACCCTCAGAATAATCCGTTTAGGTTTAAAGTGATTGTTTGCACTTTTAAAGTTAAAAGATTACTTTAAAAAACATGATTTAAAATAAATAGAATTTGATTTAATTGAGTTTACTTAATGTTAGTGAATTCATCTTGAGGTTTTGATTTTTATGAATACTTCAACAAAATACAACAACAGAAGAAAATAAAACATTTCAAGTTTGGGCAGGATCTGAATAAACATTTAAAAACCTGACATCCAAGTGTCTTGAGTTAAACATATTTCCTCTAATAAAACAGGCCAAGACTTTATAAAAGACATTATGGACAATATTTTATTGATTTATTATCTTTGTCTAATGACTTTTTGTCTCAAAATGAACTGATCAAATATAAAACAAAGGCCTGTCTCTAAAACTGCCCCAAAGCAAGGCCACAGTTAATAACACACAGGAATTAACGACGATAAACAGACGGTAAAATAAAACTAATGACATGTGACCTTTAAAGTCTCACTCTGACATTACTGTTTTTATGTCTTTAGTTAGCTTCAGTTAGCTTCAGGAGCTACAGCCTAAAGACAGTTCTCTTCATTGACTCTAAATCGGTTTCATGTTTTATCAAAAAACCACTGTCTCTAAATAAAGGCTTATAGCAGTCATTAAAAGTAAAATATGATCCACCACTTTCATTTAAACTAATATAAACGGCTCACTGTGTAACGTGTCGCCTCAGATACAACAGACTCTAAAACACAACTGAGCATGTGCAAACAGAGCACAGACCTGTCTCTGGAGTTTTCTCTGAACCTGAAAGCTTTGTTCTGAACAAAGGCACAAACAGAACAAGTGAATTTTATAAAACTCTCCTGTGAGTGTGGCCTGAACAAATGAAAGTGAACAGATACATTTCTCTTTCAGTTCCCTGAATGTCCTCCTCTCAGGACGGTTAAAGACTTTAGAGAAGTTTTAAAGATTACAGTGAAGCCGTACCTGGAGAATCTGGGCCATGTTTCTGGTGTTGTTTACGGCACATTAATCTGAAAGACAAAAAGAAGAACGTTAGGCGACTCAGTAAACTTTACCAAAGGCAGTGTTACAAAGCTGCTGATATTTATCATGTCGTCTTATTGTCAGTTTCCAGAGTTGGGTTAAAACGATGCTAATGGATGAACTGATTCAATAACACTTAGATAAAGGGCTTCCAGGTTTACCGGGCTGCAGGCTCCAGAGTTAATGCACAGATGGCTCTTGCAGTGCAGATACAGTTCTCCTTCATATCCAACGAACTTGAAAACGTTAAAGGAGAAGACGCTGGACAGACTCTCTCCGTTAGAAATCACCTCCACAGTCGCTTCGTTGGTCGAGCTGTTCACAAACAAAAACACAATTCATTTTATTTTTGTGGAAATCGGTCCAGTATATTTCAGCTTAACTGCATCTCAAGGGTTCAAAACATACAAATATGTTTTTGTTTTGCTAATCTTAGTTGTAATGTTAATGTTGTTCTTTCTTGTGATTGGATTTTACAGGAAAACTCTTTTAAAGTGAGTTTAACCTCAGAAGCTCGATGAACGAGGCTCATTGAGTCAGTCTCACCTGATCAGGGAGTATGTCGGAGTTGAATTGGGGTCTTGTACTTCCGTAGCCCAGCACGAGTCGATGACCAGAACAAGGTTTGCAGCATCCACCTCTGACGCCTCCAGCTTCACCCACAGCTTTTGGTCGAGACTTAGAAGAGTCGAGGAGTCGACGGCGGAGGTGAGAGCGGCGTCAGAGAACCTCTTTCATTGAGATAAATAGTGTTGGCTTTTGAGGAGGTTCTGGATGTAGTGAAGGAGGGATGAAGACAGTTGGTAAGAGAGAAGAGGAGGAGAAGAACTCAGAAGTACCCAGGCAGCACTTCCTACCTGTCCTCAGTATTTTACAGCTTTAGGCCCAAATGGAGGGTAATGTGTGAAGTCTCACCCATGTGACGACAGCACAGTGTCCTTGTTGGAGCTCGTAGTCGAGGCCGAAGCACAAACACCTCCTGAATACAAAGCCTGTGTGCTGGGTACTGCAAAAATAACAATGTGACCTGAACAAACACAGACTCTTTATCTTCTCTTTCTTCCAGAAGGACAGAGCTGTGACACTGCAATCTGTAATGTCACCACTAGATGGCGCCAACAGACACTGCAAAGACCATAAGCTCCACAGATTCTTCAACCACGCCTCCTTGTTTTAAAGTAATGGAGTCTGTGGTTTCAACGATCACTTCAGTCAAGAAGGGGGTGTCTGTGAGCTGATGTTCACCGAACACTCCGGTCACACTCAGGGCAGTGCCCTTGAGCAGTGTGTAGTGGCAGAACCCACAGTGACATGTGGAGGACATGCAGACTATATTAATGCACTATTCAACCCTAACAATGGCACAGCTGTAGATGATTATTCCTTTAAGATAACTCTCATTAGTTCAGTCACAAACCCAGCTGCTCCAGGTGAAGGCTGCTCCAGGTGAAGGCTAAACCTGTGTATATTCTGATTAAATATATTAAAGAGCACTGACCTCAGACCAGTGGCACCAACACAAAGGTCAAAGGTCACTTTGATCCAGTTTGTTTATGACTCAAAGCTGATCTGAAAAAGGGATTCAGACAGTGCCTAAACCAAACCTAAACTGGGTCTAAACCAGGTCTAAACCAGGACTAAACCAGGTCAAACCCAGGACTAAACCAGATTTAGAGCAGGTTTAGAAGTGTGCAGTGTGGGGAGGGGACTGTTTTTTACATTTACATTTATTCATTTAGCAGACGCTTTTATCCAAAGCGACTTACATTGTTCTACAGTAATTATCAGTGTTACAGCCACTGGAGGCAAGGTGGGTTAAGTGTCTTGCCCAAGGACACAACGACAATATGAACTGTGGGGAGAGTGGGAATCGAACCAACTACCTTCAGGTTGAAAGACAACTCTACCCACTGAGCTACTTCCTTAATATTAGATAATATATTTTACTGCAGTCCTGTGTTTCTTTTGGGACTTGGTCAGTGACTGTGTGGGTTTGTTCACAAAT
Source organism: Neodontobutis hainanensis (assembly GCA_024349245.1). Lineage (NCBI taxonomy): Eukaryota > Metazoa > Chordata > Actinopteri > Gobiiformes > Odontobutidae > Neodontobutis > Neodontobutis hainanensis. The sequence continues at coordinate 46,616 of JALDNG010000290.1, forward strand.
AGAACCGTCACATCTGTGGTTTCTCTGGTGGGTTTACTCAGCAGACGTTAGTTCTGCTCATGGTCCTGTCCCAGACGGATGTCTCTGGATGTACGTGTAATACAACGAGAACACAGTCTGGACAGGACCTACTGCTGTAGGCTCTCACTCTCTCGTCTGTGACCTGCTGCTAATGAACAATAAAGGACTGCTACAGAGGAGGTCAGGAGGTCAGGAGGTCAGGTGACCTGCTGCCCGAAGAGGTCAGGTTAAGTAAACAAGAAATAAATGGTGTTCATAAACAGGAGAGGAAATGAGTGTTTTGAGTTTTATTTTGAAAGAGGTTATTGTGTGAGTCCAGCTGCTGAGGACCTCTGCTTTATTTGATAGAAAACTTATAAGTAACATATGATTTATTATATTCATATATATGATTTATATCTTTGTATTTGTCGAGGGCCCCTAATACCCCAGGGGGCCCGAAGCCTGTTGGTTAAGTCCGGCCCTGACGACATGGAAGAACCACAGAAGAGTTTAAAACTGAACTGAATTAAAAAAACAGAAGAAACAAACACTGAGGAGGAGGAGTTAAATATGAATAAAAAAGTCACATAAAGGTCACGTGACAGTATTTCTGGAGGATTTATGGGAATGTTTCACAACAGAAACATCTCTGAAGAAATGGAGAAGATAAAAATATAATTGTTTTTGAAATGTATAAACAATGGATGGAAATTAAATGTTGATTAAATCAGAATTAATTTGTGTAGATTTTAATATTGATCTAATGAAAATAAAGAGTTTATGAACTGAACAAACTGAATGGGTGTGTTTCCTAAAAACAAGTGCTGCCTTCACTGACATCTTCACAAACAGAACATTTTTATAACAGACTTTTATTTTGTACAACTGTAAAAACAGGAAGCCAAGGGAAACCAACGCCTTTACAAAATAAAAGAATAAAAACAGAAGACACTGTAAATGTTTTAAAAATAAATGACTGAAACAAAAGTGTTGAAAAAAAGATACAAAGCATTTTCATAGAAATATACAATGTACTTAACAAAGAAAGAGTCCAAGCATATACATACATACATACAAACCTATAACAGATTAATGGAACATAATAAAAATAATATGAAGAAACCTGTAAAAGTACAGTTTTATTGAAAATGATAAGATGCTGTGGTTTTAACAGTTCTTTGTGAACGCGGGACACGGGTTTTTTTTTTATAAACGTTCTGTTTCTTGTCTTTAAAAAAAGATGAAATTAGAAAAAATAATACCATAATACCTTTGTATAAAACCGGAAATAGACACTTTACAAATGACAAACATGTCTCATTGTTTTCACGACTTAAGTTATTTTCAGAATATTTTCAGAATTATATTATTAATAATAAACCATTAAGGGACAGATAATGGTTTTAGATCAAGACAGATCTTTGGCACTGATGGAATAAAGACAATAAACAGATTGTAGAATAGAACAGAATTGTAAAATAGACACTACTGATCGTAATGTTGTTGTTCATGTTGTAATAACCAGGTTAATGCAGGACTCATAGATCATTATTCTCTTTTTGCAGATGATACTAGTTTTCTTGGTTCTGGAGGAAACATGTCAGAAATGCAAACATTGAAATGGTTTGATTTGAACAGTTTTGAATTTAAATAAAACTATGTGGTTTGTAAATTAAAAATTAGATTCTGATGTAGAAGTGAAGATAGACACAGTTGTATTGAAACATCACATTAGCTTTTTTAAAATGTGCACCTATCCTTAGCTTTGTAACCTGTGCTGGGCTAGTTTTTGGTGCATTTTGTTACTTTGTGATGTTAAAGTCCTCATTTGTAAGTCACTTTGGTTAAAAGCTAAATGTAAGTTTCTTGTCAAATGTAAACTCAGCACATTCTGGGCTGGAACTGGAACACGGCTTTGTGTTGTTTGACTGTATTTAAGTTCTTATGTGGAAATATGGACTGACTCCTACAGCTGTGGACGTCACAGAAACAGCAGTTAGACTAGTTTATAAGGTCAGAGGTCACACACATGCACTCTTTGTAAAGCACAAACATTAATAGGGTTGTTTAAACTAAAGTTCCAGTTGTAAAGCTGGCTGTAGATGCTAAACACAGTATATATGTTTGACTCTAAATGATGCAGGTCTCTCTGGTGCATGTTCATCTGGTGAGAGTTTTCCCTTTTCTTCATCATCTGTTGCCGGGCAGACTCTGGACAGAAACTAGTCTCTCTCCGTTCAAAAGGTTTAAACCTGGTTTAGTTCAGACCCTGGTCTTTTGTTTAGTTTTTTTCTTCCTTGGTCCTGGATGTTGGACTCTGCTGGACTCTCTTGGACTAGACCTGGACTCTGCTGGACTCTGGATGTTCAGGGAGGAATAGACCACCTCTGGATCTGCTCAAAACAAAATACATTTTTTACTTGTTCTGTGGTGCCTTCAAAAGATCCAGACCTGGACCAGACCTGGACCAGACCTGGACCAGACCTGGACCGGTCCGTGGTGGCGCCCCCTGAAGGTGAGTGACAGTGTTGTGCAGTCTTGGTCATCTTACTTCAAAAAAGTAATTAGTTACAGTTACAAATTACTTCTCCCAAAAAGTAACTGCGTTAGTAACTCAGTTGCTACATTGTAAAAATAACTTCAGTTACTCAGCAAAGTAACTGAAGTTATTTTTTATGTTCTATAACAGCTTAAATATCAAAGATGTTTATATTAACTGAAGATTAAAAACATTATATACAGTATTTTAGAACATTTGTACAGCAGTCTGCCACGTGATATACATAGAAATAAAAACATAAAATAAATATTGAAAATAAAATTAAAGGGCAAAATTAAGTCACTCAAATGTAAACCTGTGTAAAAAGAAACAAAGGAAGATCTGGCCAATAAGTGCAAATCTCTGTATCTGTAAATTATTGCACAATAAACAGAACACAGTCCAACTCTCGCTGTAGAGTAACATGTTGTTCGTTCTCAGTGAAAATGAATAAATATATTGATCTATTCTAAAATACTCTTCATCTAAAAACTAAACCAGTGCTTGTAATGTACTTTAATTCCTCAAATGAGGGTTTGAGCTCAATATTCATTTTTCATATTCACTGTCGATGAATTTATCAAAAGTGTTCTGGCATGGGGCTTCCTCCTCGTGTTGGTGTTTTAAGAGGCTCTGTCTCCTGGAGCTGCCTTTGGGGTTGGGTTTGCAGCTAGTGTCGTTAGCATGTGTTGATGTGAGGGGCTTCAGAAGGTTTGAGTTACTGAGGCAGACGTGGATAAAGTATTTTTTCCAGGACATAGCATGTCACAGAAACAGTCTTGTCTTTAATTTAAAAAAACGAGAAGTAGTGCCGGTACTTTCAGTTCGACAACGCTACCTTTGAGTTTCGGTGACCTAGTCTAGTCGGGTACAGATGATGTATTCCTGTGCAGCTAGAAAAATAAAGCATGAGTAAAAGGCAGCAAGAAGGCTCCTTGTCCTTATATGCCCCATCACCTTAAACAGCGTGAAGTTTTCGGGAGTTAACCCCGGGAGGAAGCCTTCCGGCCCTGCGTCTCCAAACACGGTTAGAAGACGAAAAGCAGGAAAGGTTAACACTGACAACCACGAAGGGACAATTCACGTAGGTTAAAAGACTGGTGAGCATCGAAAATAAAAGGGCAATATAGTAAAGCTGAGTAACTAATGCAACCGTAGTAGCGGCGGTGCTAAGCTAACACCACATGGCGGCCGCTAGCTACCCCTCTGATGTTTATGGACGGGAAACTAACTACTCAAACCCGTTCATGTCGCTAACCGATGTTGAGGACAACAATCAAGATACTATGAAAGTTTAAGAATGTAAGGTTGGGAGAGAATGCGAACATTATAACTCATTTCTGTGTGATGAAAGTTGCACTAACACACGTGATAATGGAGAAGATCTGTTCGCCCGCTTGTTTTCCGGCCACAAATCCTTTTAACAGAGACTATAGTCAAGGCCATGGCTCCACGGGAAGGCCAGACATTCACATTTTTACAGGCTCTGCTTCAGACGTGCCAATCAAGGGGCACTATGAAGTCACAAATCGCTTTGTCAATGCTCACATGGGAAGTTTTGTACATGGCACACCGGCTATATCCAAACCTGAAGCATGTAGGCTTCCTGTGCCTTATACTTTTATTAATCTGGACATGACTGTAAAACATGGACATGCCCTATTGCACCAGACCGGTCTTCCAACACGCAGGAGCCACTTTACCCCCCGTCTGCCTCTGTCGGACAGTGATGAGGACTATGACCCCAAAGAGAGAGTCCCCACTCTACGTCCTGGCCAGTACGACGGCAGCACACCGTGGAGAGAGTTTCTGCACAAGTTTCCAAGTTCACCGGAGCTGCAGGTGCCATTGTTCACCGAAACCCTCGTTCGTCTAGATGGGACCACCGCCGCCTGCTGGAGGAACTTGAAACTGCTTATGGCCCTTCTTCAGAGCATGCAGCAGCTGTAGCAGTGGAGCTGAGGCAAAGAGTGCGTAAAGCTGGTGAGGCGCTTCATGTGTTCAGAGATGACATTTATGGAAAAGTAGCTATAGCTTATGGTGATTGGTCAGAGGATAAACAGGACGCTATAGCTGTGGAAGTTTTTACAAATGGCCTGGGTGATGCAGAGCTAGTTCAAAGACTGTTAGAAAAACGTCCAGCCACACTAGCCAAAGCTAATGAGATAGCCCACCGCCATGACACCACCAAGAGAGCTGCTTCCTTTGTCACCAGCATCATGCAGGCCCGCAACCTAACTGAACGCAGACCTCGGGCCGCTGTTGTCAGAGAAAGAGATAACGATGAATCTGTGACTACTGCCACTTCTGTAGCTAACCCATTACCCCGTCACTTTGACACACACACATCGGCTAAAACACTAAAGCAGCACAAGAACTTTAAAAAGAGTGACATTCGCTGCTATAACTGTAGTGGCTGGGGTCACAAACAGAGCCAGTGCTCATCTCCTCAAACAAATACAAAGACTTTTCACTCGAGCACCGCCAAGGAAAGCCCGCTGACCACTGCGTTCCACCTTAAAAGTCAGAATCGGGAAATGAACATTCACCTGCGCATATCTGAGCTGAAGGTGTGTGCAGTCCTGGACAGTGGAGCGCGGAGGAGTGTGTTGCCCCTTCACCAATACAACGCCATCCACCAAGACGCCAGACCGCCACTTCAGTCATCCATAGTAGAGACTCTGCTCGGGGTGGGACCAGAGGACGTGCCGGTGCTTGGTGAGGTCAAGATACCGGTCAGTATCAACAACCGTCAAGTTGAAGTGGACTTCCTTGTAGTGGACATAGAGGGCAATGAAGTGCTGCTGGGCCATCCTTTCCTCACTCAAGCTGAGGCCCGCCTTGATTTTGGTAAGCACCGCATAATTCTGTTTGGAGAGGAAGTACCCTACCTAACTCCGGAGGCTGTTCCGAAGTCACACGCTGTCAGAGTATCCAGAACTATTGTGGTGGAAGTGGGACAGGAGTACCTAGTCAAGGGCAGCGTGAACTTTTGCAGAGAAGCTCAAGGAGACATGATGCTTAGCCCCACCAAAGGCTTCGTTGAAAAGCACAAAATACTCATCGCCCGAGTCCTAGTCAAAGCACAGTCTACCAACATCATTCCATTACGCCTTTTTAACCCTGGCAATAAGGCTTTGATTGTTAAAGAAGGAGCTATTGCAGGCCTCCTTCATTCAGCTGAAGCTCTGTCTTCGTCCATTGTCTCCACGGCAGCAGATTTCCCAGCCAGTCCTCCTGCAGTTCCAGAGCACCTCCAGGAGCTCTATGATCAGAGTTCCACTGACTTTAATGATAATGAAAAACTTCAACTTTATCTAACTTGTTGACCAGTCTCGTCCAGCATGACATCATAACCCGGCCGGGAACTCCAGTGAAGCAGCCTCCTCGTCGTATGGCTGGGGAGAAGCAGCGGAGTGCCGAACAGCTGATCAGTGAAAGTCTCCAGAACGGCATCGCCACGCACAGCCACGGCAGTTGAGCCTCACCGATTGTTATGGTGCCTAAAAAGGATGGGACTTATCGCCTTTGTATAGACTACAGAGCGCTCAACCACCACACTATCACGGACGCGTACCCACTACCTCGCATCCAAGACACGCTGAACACACTCGCCAACGCCAAATGGCTCAGCACTCTGGATCTAACTTCAGGTTATTGGCAAGTAAAGCTAACACCAAGAGCCCGCCGCGCAGCTGCATTTTGCACCCGAAATGGATTGTTTGAATGGAACGTTATGCCATTTGGCTTATGTAACGCGCCGGCGACGTTCCAACGCCTTATGGACAGCGTCCTGGCCGGCATGCAGTGGGAGACCTGCCTCGTTTATCTGGACGACATCATCGTGCTGGCTAAGGATGTGCCTGAGATGCTGCAGCGACTGAGCCAAGTGTTCCAGAGACTTAAACAGGCAAATCTTAAACTGAAACCAGCCAAATGCTGCCTGTTCCGCCGTCAAGTTGCCTACCTAGGTCATATTGTGTCTGAGCACGGTGTGGCCACGGATCCCAATAAAGTCAGCAAAGCGAAAACTTGGCCCACTCCCACATCAGTTCAAGAGGTCAGACGTTTCATTGGCCTTGCCTCCTACTACCGCAGGTTTGTGAAAGACTTTGCCTCCATTGCTGAAACGTTAAATAACCTGACAAAAAGAATGCACACTTCCACACGGCCTAGTGCATGTTAAACACCAGGCCGCTTTCGACACACTTAAACACCGACTCGCTGCTGCTCCTGTTTTGGGCTATCCACTGGACCATGGCGAGATGATCCTGGACACCGACGCCAGCGACACAGGAATAGGCGCTGCCTGTCGCAAATGCAGGGTGGCACCGAACGCGTGCAGTCTGCGCTGGCTCACGAGAATGAAAGAACCAGAAGGTCAGTTAGCCCAGTGGCTTGAGAAACTAGCAGAGTACGAGATTGAAATTATCCATCGGCCAGGTCGTTTACCCTGTCGTCCGGCTTGTCCTTGTAATCTGCAGGACCCCTACTCGCAGCAAAGAACCACGAGTCACCAGGCGGTTCAGTGTGATTTGGACACTGACACCGACTCCCTGCCGCTGAGTCCGGTGGGGGTAAGCGCTGATAATGTTACTAACACAGACACTTTAAAACAAGCAGAAACTATCTATCTGACAAACACAAACGAGACAACACTATTTCCTGGATGGACTATGGAGGAGTTACGCCAGGCTCAAGCTGCTGATTCAGACATGGCACCAATCAGAGCTTGGTTGGAGGCCAGTAGTGAGCGGCCCCAATAGGTCACAGTCTCTCCATGTAGCCCAGCCACCAAAACGTACTGGAGCCAATGGAGAAGGCTGTACTTCAGAGACGGGGTATTGGTCCGCCGCTTTTACTGTTTAGACGACACACAGTTCTACCCTCAAATTGTTCTGCCACGCAAAATGCAACCCGATGTTATGCACCAAATGCATGAAGGGCCAGTAGCTGGACATTTTGGTATTGAAAGACTGTGGCCAGACTTCGAACCAGATACCAGACTTGTCCTAACTGTGCATGCAGAGCCAGACCCTGCAAGACTCCACAAGCGCCCATGGGAACTGTCAGAGGTGGAGCTCCCATGGGGCACATTGCACTGGACATCATGGGCCCATTTAATGAGACAGAAAGAAAAAAACGTTATATACTCGTGATACAGGAGTATTTCACCAAATGGATTGACGCATTCGCAATCCCAGATGAAAGAGCTGAGACAGTGACAAACCTTGTTGCAACTGAATGGGTGTGTCGCTTTGGAATGCCCCACTCTTTGCCCAGTGATCAAGGATGTAATTATGAATCGACAGTATTCAAAGAAATGTGCCGCTTGTTTGGAATTGACAAAACTCACACTACACCATTCAGACCGCAATCCGACGGCCAGGTTGAACGTTTCAACACCAAGCTCCAAAAGATCCTGGCTTCTACTGCAGAACACTGTCATTGGGATTGGGACCTGATGATCCCATATGCAGTTATGGCCTACAGAGCGACTAAGCACAGCGCTGTGGCTGGTTTGCCCTTGGACTCGGACCATGCATCTTCAGTGCCCGAGTATGTGCAACAAATGCGTGAGCGGCTGGAATTGGCTCACAATATCACCCGAGAAGCCCTCGGTGAGTCAGTCCAGCGTGCAAAAAGACAATATGACAAAAACGCTTGCCACACACAGTACAAATTTGGCGACGCAGTGTGGTACCTCATCAAAGGAACACGTCATGTCAAAAACAAAGTCAAAAAGTTCCTTCCTTCCTACAAAGGACCGTACTTTGTTATGGGACATTTAGACGATCTAGTCTATCGGATCCAAAAGGCCCCAGAGCTAAGGTCAAAGTTGTCCACCATGATCAACTTAAAAGCTACCGCAGTTGTGAGCACCTGGATAACACCTGGGTCCTGGACCAATCCCAGAGCTGGACGCCTTCTGAGATTCTGCCACCTGCTGTGGACGAGCACCCAGCAGACCGGGAGGATCTCGGCTTACACAGCCTCTACTCTCCAGGCCACAGCAACTACCGGCCATCCACTCCGCCTGCTTCTAATTCTCACCTGACGGGGTCTCTTCCATCCACTCTTTCCCATGTGATACTTGACCAGGGTGGGGGTGCGGTGGGAGAACCACACCACCAGTCTCTGAGTCGACCTCGGTCTCAACGTCAGCGCCGAGGGCCGGTCTGGTACGGGGACTGGGTCACTGAGTGAGTCAATTAAGACAGTTCATATTTGCACGAGAGACTTTGCAGTTGTGTTTTCAGACTCTAGTTCAGTTTGTTCTATATGTTTCTATAAAAAAGCATAATTTTTTTTTTGTTTTGAGCTTTTCAATGTTTTTTTATAGACTTGCACTTTGTAGCAACCAATGTATGTTCTGACCATTACCAGATTAGGCAGACAGTGTTACCTCTGGTCACCGAAGAATAGGATTTAAAAAAAAAAAAAGGGTATGTACACTTATGTTTTATTAGACTATTGGGCTTCCATTATTGTCATTTATTTTATGTCATTCCTGTGTTCACTGTTGAATGAGCTTTAGAACTTTTAGCACTGTTTAGACACTTGTTGAATTAGTATAACCTACCTATTTGGATTTGCATATGAGTGGGACACAGCTATCTCTTCACATTTTAGGCCTACAGATATTGAGAGTGTGTTCTATAAGTTTAAATGGAATGGAATTAGTGTTAATTGCCAGTCCATGGTGGGGGTAGTGTTGCAGGATGTGTCTTCAGTGTGTTTAGTTTAGTTTCAGACAGCTCAGTAGCGTGTGTGTGAATGACGGAGAGCGCATGCACATGTGAGAGTTCCCGCGGAAGAGTGTGGTACGAGAGAGTTACAGTGACCAGTCTAGTCAGGTACAGATGATGTATTCCTGTGCAGCTAGAAAAATAAAGCATGAGTAAAAGGCAGCAAGAAGGCTCCTTGTCCTTACATGCCCCATCACCTTAAACAGCGTGAAGTTTAACCCCGGGAGGAAGCCTTCCGGCCCTGGAGAAGACGGATCTCCCCTGCGTCTCAAAGAAAAGGTTCAGGAAAGGTTAACAATAGTAACGCGACACTTACATTCTCAGTAACGATAACGGCGTTACAACGATGGGAAAAGTAATTAATTAGATTACTCCGTTACTGAAAAATTAACACCAATAGTAACGCCTTTATAATAATAATAAATAATAATGGATTGGATTTATATTGCGCTTTTCTCCCAGGGGACTCAAAGCGCTTTACAGGGCGTCCATTATTCATTCATACACAGTCACACACTGGAGGTGGTAAGCTACAACTGTAGCCACAGATGCCCCGGGGCAGACTGACAGAGACGTGGCAGCCATTTTGCGCCTACGGACTCTCCGACCAACACCACATACATTCACTGAACATTCTTACACATTCATACGAGGCAAGGTGGGTTAAGTGTCTTGCCCAAGGACACAACGACAGTATGAACTGTGGGGAGAGCGGGAATCGAACCCACTAACTTCCGGTTGAAGGACGACCGCGCTACCACTGAGCCACTGCCTTTATACTCTAACGAGTTACTTTCAACACTGGTGTTGTGTACTTTGTGAAGTTCTCTCTGGTCTTTGAACAGAACAGATAAAGATCATGTGACACACAGAGTCTCACTCTTTATTTCAAACTCTTCTAAAAGTGACTCAGAACTGTTTCAGAGAAAAGTCACGTCAAAAGCTTTGTGACTGAGATTAAAGAGTCTCTGAGAACTAATGACCACTGACTGGTCAGCAGGGGGCGCCACCTCCATCTGAGCTAAAACAAAACTCAAACTACTTTCACTGAAAAATACTTAAGTGTTAAATAATAAAATATAACTGGTTAAATGAGGAATAATAAATAAACTAAAATAATGATACTTGACCTGTGTTTGTCCGTCTCTGAGCTGAGTCTGCTCCTGAAACACATGAGACCCAGTTTAGACCTGGTTCAGACCTGATTTAGACCTGGTTTAGTCCTGATTTAGACCTGGTTTAGTCCTGGTTCAGTCCGGGTTCAGACCTGGTTTAGTTCTGGTTCAGACCTGGTTCAGTCCTGTTTAGTCCTGGTATAGTCCTGGTTTAGACCCGGTTTAGACCCGGTTTAGACCCGGTTTAGTCCTGGTTTAGTCCTGGTTTAGTCCTGGTTTAGGCCCGGTTTAGACCCGGTTTAGACCCGGTTTAGTCCGGGTTTAGTCCGGGTTTAGTCCGGTTTAGTCCTGTTTAGTCCTGGTTCAGACCTGGTTCAGACCTGGTTTAGTCCTGGTTTAGTCCTGGTATAGTCCTGGTTCAGTCCTGGTTCAGACCTGGTTCAGACCTGGTTCAGACCAGGTTCAGACCAGGTTTAGACCTGGTTCAGTCCTGTTTAGTCCTGTTTAGACCTGGTTTAGACCTGGTTTAGACCTGGTTCAGACCTGGTTCAGACCTGGTTTAGTTCTGGTTTAGACCAGGTTTAGACCAGGTTTAGACCAGGTTTAGACCAGGTTTAGTCCTGGTTTAGTCCTGGTTTAGTCCTGGTTCAGACCTGGTTCAGACCTGGTTTAGACCTGGTTTAGACCTGGTTCAGACCTGGTTTAGTCCTGGTTTAGTCCTGGTTTAGTCCTGGTTTAGTCCTGGTTTAGACCTGGTTCAGACCTAGTTTAGTCCGGGTTTAGTCCTGTTTAGTCCTTTTTAGTCCTGTTTAGTCCTGTTTAGTCCTGGTTTAGTCCTGGTTTAGTCCTGGTTTAGTCCTGGTTTAGACCTGGTTTAGACCTGGTTTAGACCTAGTTTAGACCTAGTTTAGTCCGGGTTTAGTCCGGGTTTAGTCCGGGTTTAGTCCTGGTTTAGTCCTGGTTTAGTCCTGGTTTAGTCCTGGTTCAGACCTAGTTTAGTCCGGGTTTAGTCCTGTTTAGTCCTTTTTAGTCCTGTTTAGTCCTGTTTAGTTCTGTTTAGTTCTGTTTAGTCCTGTTTAGACCTGGTTCAGACCTGGTTTAGTCCTGGTTTAGTCCTGGTTTAGTCCTGGTTTAGTCCTGGTTTAGACCTGGTTCAGACCTAGTTTAGTCCGGGTTTAGTCCTGTTTAGTCCTTTTTAGTCCTGTTTAGTCCTGGTTTAGTCCTGGTTTAGTCCTGGTTTAGTCCTGGTTTAGACCTGGTTTAGACCTGGTTTAGACCTAGTTTAGACCTAGTTTAGTCCGGGTTTAGTCCTGTTTAGACCTGGTTTAGTCCTGGTTTAGTCCTGGTTTAGTCCTGGTTTAGTCCTGGTTTAGACCTGGTTTAGACCTGGTTTAGACCTAGTTTAGACCTAGTTTAGTCCGGGTTTAGTCCGGGTTTAGTCCGGGTTTAGTCCTGGTTTAGTCCTGGTTTAGTCCTGGTTTAGTCCTGGTTCAGACCTAGTTTAGTCCGGGTTTAGTCCTGTTTAGACCTGGTTTAGTCCTGGTTTAGTCCTGGTTTAGTCCTGGTTTAGTCCTGGTTTAGACCTGGTTCAGACCTAGTTTAGTCCGGGTTTAGTCCTGTTTAGACCTGGTTTAGTCCTGGTTTAGTCCTGGTTTAGTCCTGGTTTAGTCCTGGTTCAGTCCCGGTTTAGTCCCGGTTTAGACATGGTTTAGACCTGGTTTAGACCTGGTTCAGACCTAGTTTAGTCCGGGTTTAGTCCTGTTTAGACCTGGTTTAGTCCTGGTTTAGTCCTGGTTTAGTCCTGGTTTAGTCCTGGTTCAGTCCCGGTTTAGTCCCGGTTTAGACATGGTTTAGACCTGGTTTAGACCTGGTTTAGTCCTGGTTTAGTCCTGGTTTAGTCCTGGTTCAGTCCCGGTTTAGTCCCGGTTTAGACATGGTTTAGTCCTGGTTTAGACTTGGTTTAGACCTCGTTTAGTCCTGGTTTAGACCTGGTTTAGTCCTTGTTTAGTCCTTGTTTGTTTGAAGTTTGATAAACAGATTGGGGCAGTAGTGAAGGCAAGTTTTTACCAATTACGACTTCTTAGTAAGGTTAAATATTTTTTGTCCAGAGCCGACCTTGAAAAAGCAGTTCATGCCTTCATCAGTTCGAGGATCGACTACTGTAATGCCCTCTACACTGGACTCAATACATCACTCATCAATCGCCTTCAACTGGTGCAAAACGCAGCCGCACGTCTTCTCTCCAATACATCTAGACGGTCACACATCACCCCTGTCCTCCGCTCGCTTCACTGGCTCCCAGTGCAGTTTAGGGTGGAGTATAAAGTCCTGCTGTTTGTGTTCAAGGCCATCCATGGTTTGGCCCCAGTATACCTCACTGACTTAATAAAAATATATCAGCCAACCAGAACACTTGGCTCTTCTGATCACATTTCTCTGGTGACTCCTACATACAGGTATAAAAAGTTTAAAGGCCGGTCATTTAGCGTTCAAGGACCAAAGTTGTGGAATGCACTTCCTGTGCACCTCCGCAACATCACTGTGCTGAGTGTTTTTAAAGCACACCTGAAAACTTATTTCTTTTCTAACCAAGAATTTTAAGACAGAGCGTCAGACTTGTTCCTTTTTCCATCTGTTTCTTTTTGTTTTCTTAATGTTGTCTTTAGTTTTCTTGGAAAGCGCCTTGTGCACCTTTTGGCTGTTGTAAGGCGCTATATAAATAATATTTGATTGATTGATTGATTGATTGTTTAGACCTGGTTTAGTCCTTGTTTAGACTTGGTTTAGACCTCGTTTAGTCCTGGTTTAGACCTGGTTTAGTCCTTGTTTAGACATGGTTTAGTCCTGGTTTAGACTTGGTTTAGACCTCGTTTAGTCCTGGTTTAGACCTGGTTTAGTCCTTGTTTAGTCCTTGTTTAGACCTGGTTTAGTCCTTGTTTAGACTTGGTTTAGACCTCGTTTAGTCCTGGTTTAGACCTGGTTTAGTCCTTGTTTAGACTTGGTTTAGTCCTGTTGAGGATTAGGGCTGTATTTGAAAGAAACTCCTAATATAGGATATAGTGCACGGGCCTACTGACCTGCTAAATAAGAGGAAGGAAACCTGTAGGTCACCTGAGGGTCCAATCCAAATTCTGTCTAAATTTTACCGTCTGAGACCAGAGGAGAGGCATTTTTGCAGGTGTGTGTCTCTAAACCCTAGACCCGGTTTAGTCCTGGTTTAGTCCTGGTTTAGTCCTGGTTTAGACCTGGATTAGACCTGGTTTAGACCTGTATAGTGTAGAGGGGACTTGTTTAGACCTGGTTTAGACCTGGTTTAGTTCTGTTGAGGATTAGGGTGCACGGGCCTACTGACCTGCTAAATAAGAGGAAGGAAACCTGTAGGTCACCTGAGGGTCCAATCCAAATTCTGTCTAAATTTTACCGTCTGAGACCAGAGGAGAGGCATTTTTGCAGGTGTGTGTCTCTAAACCCTAGACCCGGTTTAGTCCTGGTTTAGTCCTGGTTTAGTCCTGGTTTAGACCTGGTTTAGACTTGGTTTAGACCTCGTTTAGTCCTGGTTTAGACCTGGTTTAGTCCTTGTTTAGTCCTTGTTTAGACCTGGTTTAGTCCTTGTTTAGACTTGGTTTAGACCTCGTTTAGTCCTGGTTTAGACCTGGTTTAGTCCTTGTTTAGACTTGGTTTAGTCCTGTTGAGGATTAGGGCTGTATTTGAAAGAAACTCCTAATATAGGATATAGTGCACGGGCCTACTGACCTGCTAAATAAGAGGAAGGAAACCTGTAGGTCACCTGAGGGTCCAATCCAAATTCTGTCTAAATTTTACTGTCTGAGACCAGAGGAGAGGCATTTTTGCAGGTGTGTGTCTCTAAACCCTAGACCCGGTTTAGTCCTGGTTTAGACCTGGTTCAGTCCTGGTTCAGTCCTGGTTCAGTCCCGGTTTAGTCCTGTTTAGTCCCGGTTTAGTCCTGGTTCAGACCTGGTTTAGTTCTGGTTCAGACCTGGTTTAGACCTGGTTTAGACCTGGTTTAGTCCTGGTTTAGTCCTGGGTTAGTCCTGGTCTTACCTCTGATGGTGATGTGTTGGTAACAGACCTCGTCTTGAGTTCTGACAGTGGAATAAACTGGACTCAGTTCAGTTTCTGTAAAAAACATTAATAATATTTAATAAAGGTCTGTTCTTTCTTAAATCTATAAAACCTATATATTTGACAGCTGTAAGTGTTGATGGAGTAGTTCCTGTTTGTTTGCTCAGTGCAGTTGGTGTTGTTCAGAAACAGAGTGTTAACCACAGAGCTACTGACGTTTATCACAAAAACCACAGTCGTTTTATTTCCACACTTCATCAGCCGCTCTGTCCTCAGGTTATTTATACTTTAGCTTCTGACTTTTATATTTAACACTTCCTCTTCACAAAGATACAGTTGTGCTCATAAGTTTTCAGAATTTGGGATTATTGAGTCATTTTTCAGAGAATATTACATATAAAGCTTTTTTACCCTCATTATTATTAGTCGGGTGAAGCCATTTACAGAAACTGGAGGCTTTACATTTGAGAAAATAAAGAGCCTCATCCACAAACTTCCACAAAAGACTTCAGCTGTCACTGAAGTTAAAGGTGCAGTACATCAGGGCATTTGGGTAGTTTCTGTGTCATTATGGTTTAAAAAGAGAAAACACAGTTGTTTGACAATAAATGGCTTCACCCAGACACTAACTATGAGTGAAAAAAAAGTTTTTTGTCTAAACATTTACATTCTCTGAAAAATTACAGAAAAAATGTAATTAATTCTGCGAGGGTATGAGCAGAACTGTACGTCCAAGTAAATGTTTATACCAAAAGTTACTTTGATAGTATTTGCAAGTCCAAAAAGATGTAAATGCGGTAATATTTAAACATTTGTTAAAAATTTTGCCAAAACACTGAAAATTGTGAAAAATGAAACCAATCCGACTTGAACTATCTTTAGAAAACCAGTAAAAAGCATTAAATTAATGTAATTTTTAACAAAATTCTGCTCCAGATCTGAAAAGCACTAACTGTGAGATCCAAAAGAATTTCCTGAAAGTTCTGATGCAATGAGCAAAAGGAAGGCCACACGCTGCAGTAGAGACTGACGAACACAAGGGGCAGCACTGAGACCAGGAGGAAAACAAACACAATTACAGACAACTTTCTCAAAAAGACCCGTTCAACAGACGGCACCGAACCAACAGCACCTCCCCAGAGACGCCCGCACAGAGAGGAGTCACTGTCCAGGGCTCCTACAGGGGCCCTCAGCAGGAACAGACCCATCAGAGCCTCGGCCCTAAACCTACAAACACCTGAACAACACTGAGCTGCAGGAACAGACGACACTGAGACACAGAGGAGCTGTTAAACACTAACACACATGTTCTGGATCTGACCCATGACCTCAGCCTGCTTTATTTCACTGATGACCTGTGAGTGGACAGCAGGGGGCGCTACAGGAGCCGGACGAGTTACTGAAAGAACCAACATTTAATAAATATAAAGGATTCTGCAGCTTTTATTTGAACAACTTTTTTGGTGGTTTATGTAGGTCCTCATGGTCTATTTCCTGGTGCTGGTCTGGTCTGGTCCTGGTCCTAGTCCTGGTTCTGGTCTTGGTCTTGTCTGTTCTGGGGCTGGTCTAATCCTGGTTCAATCCTGGTCTTGGTCCTGGATGTTGGACTCTGCTGGACTCTGGCTTTACTTAATGCTCTGTGTGAGGCTTTAGGGGTCATGACCCTGTGCCCCTGACATTTATGGCAGAAACTTAAATAACTCGATCCCTCTCCTGCCCAACAGTCTGACCAGCCAGACCCAAAGACTTTCTCAGTGAAGATAAGTGGGTTTGAACCCCTCACTTTGAGCCCAACCAATGATAATGGTTTAGTCTGAAACAGGGCAGGCTTTATCTGACGACTCATAAAGAAGAGGAAGTGACTATGTCAGACATTCTTTTCTCTGATTGGTTTAATCTGCATTAGTCCCGCCTCCTGGAGCTCACACTGGGACCAGTCTTTGTACGGAACAGAAGAAGGCTTTTTTTAATCAGGCGTCACCACAGCAGAACCTGCCCTTTCTGCCGAGACGGCAGTAGCTCAGTGGGTAGGGGGTTTGATTCCCGCTCTCCCCACAGTTCATACTGCCGTTGTGTCCTTGGGCAAGACACTTAACCCACCTTTCCTCCAGTGGCTGTAACACTGGTAATTAATGTAGAACAATGTAAGTATCTTTGGATAAAAGCGTCAGATAAATGAATAAATGTAAATGTCTCCATTTCCCCGGGCTTGGGACCAGCACAGGTAACATGTGGCTGGAGCTCCCCCCCCCAGAAAACAAACCCCAAAATCCCACTCCCAAGACCTGAGCACTGACTTTAAAGAAAAATGAAAAATAACAGAAATCTGAAAAAATTTAATAAAAATGATACCTTGACCTGTGTTTGTCCGTCTCTGAGCTGAGCCTGGTCCTGAAACACATTAGACCTGGTTTAGTCCTGGTTTAGTCCTGTTTAGACCTGGTTTAGTCCTGGTTCACACCTGGTTTAGACCTGGTTTAGTCCTGGTTTAGACCTGGTTTAGTCCTGGTTTAGTCCTGGTTCAGTCCCGGTTTAGTCCTGTTTAGTCCCGGTTTAGTCCTGGTTCAGACCTGGTTTAGTTCTGGTTCAGACCTGGTTTAGACCTGGTTTAGTCCTGGTTTAGTCCTGGGTTAGTCCTGGTCTTACCTCTGATGGTGATGTGTTGGTAACAGACCTCGTCTTGAGTTCTGACAGTGGAATAAACTGGACTCAGTTCAGTTTCTGTAAAAAACATTAATAATATTTAATAAAGGTCTGTTCTTTCTTAAATCTATAAAACCTATATATTTGACAGCTGTAAGTGTTGATGGAGTAGTTCCTGTTTGTTTGCTCAGTGCAGTTGGTGTTGTTCAGAAACAGAGTGTTAACCACAGAGCTACAAACCAGTCGCACTGACGTTTATCACAAAAACCACAGTCCGTTTTATTTCCACACTTCATCAGCCGCTCTGTCCTCAGGTTATTTATACTTTAGCTTCTGACTTTTATATTTAACACTTCCTCTTCACAAAGACACGTCCAAGAACACAGATACAGACAACTTCCTCAAAAACACCTCCCCAGAGACGCCCGCACAGAGAGCAGTCACTGTCCAGGGCTCCTACAGGGGCCCTCAGCAGGAACAGACCCACCAGAGCCTCGGCCCTAAACCTACAAACACCTGAACAACACTGAGCTGCAGGAACAGACGACACTGAGACACAGAGGAGCTGTTAAACACTAACACACATGTTCTGGATCTGACCCATGACCTCAGCCTGCTTTATTTCACTGATGAACTGTGAGTGGACAGCAGGGGGCGCTACAGGAGCCGGACGAGTTACTCCAAGAACCAACATTTAATAAATAAGGACAATAAATATAAAGGATTCTGCAGCTTTCATTTGGTTTACTTTAAAAGGGGGTTTATGTAGGTCCTCATGGTCCTGTTCTAGGTCCTTGTCTGGTCGGGTCCTGGTCTAGTCCTGGCCTGGGTCCTGGATGTTGGACTCTGCTGCATTATTTTAGAAAACTACGTACAATCAGATTAGATTTATACCAAATGTTCCTACAATTGTATTTACAAGTAAAAAAATATATTAAATATTTCAAGTAAATAAACCTGAAAGATTAAAAGAAAAAAATGGAAAAGTGAAACCATCTGACCTGAACCAGTTTAGAAAAACTACTTCAAAGTAAAAGCCCTTAAACTAAAGAAGTCTCTCAAAAACACAGATTTTAATGTTAATTTAAATTAAAATGTCAGAGACACCAAAGTGAAAAGTGGAGTAAATGTGTAGTTCCTCTTTTATAATGGGACAACTTAACCTTTGGAGGTCATTTCATTTTGTGCTTCACCCGAGTCCCTCGGACACACAAAAATACTCTTTCAAAGATTGCCATAGAATTTATGTGTCAGCATATTTTTCCAATTATTTTATGAATGGCTTTATTGACTTTAGTCCTCACCATAGATATTATTAAATAGGTCTTACCTCTGCTGCGTCTGATTGGCTGTCCCTGACGATGATGTACGTCGCTGTACGTGACTTCCTCAGTCCCTCCTGCTCTGTGACTTCTGTCGACTTCAGACGCTGAAAATAATAAACAATAAAAAAATTACTGACATTTTACTTATATTTTTTTCCTCCCTTTTGTAAATATTATTAACTTTAAAAACTCAAATAAACAGGAGCTTGTTTTGAAATGGTCCAATGTAAAGATTTCTGGCTGAAATACATCTGTGATTATTATTGATTTGAATGTTATGTCCAAATGGTTTAGTGACAGAAGAAGTGAAAGAAGGGCTGAGATGATCTCTGCAGAGTGACTCAATGACACTGAGGTCAGTCCAGAACCTTCTCTTTCTGCTGTAGCCAACGACAGGTCGACTTGTCCTTGTGCTTTGGATCGTTGTCCTGTTGGAACATCCAAGTACGTCCCATGTGCAGCGTCAGGGCTGATGAGTGCAAATGTTCCTCCAGTATTTTCTGAAAACATGCTGCATTCATCTTTTCCTGAGCCTTTGTAGCTCACACATCCCCAAACCATCAAGTGCCTCCTATTTGTGCACCTTGAAAACCCACACCAGAGTCCTGTATGTCAGCAGACAATGTGGCTTTTTCTTTACAATATGTGGCTAAAATTTCATTCTCAAGTTTAATTTTCCTCTTTTTTAATAGAGTTTGAACACATCTTTTTATTTCCTTTTCCCATTTTATACAACTTACCTTTTCTCACATACACTTTGATACTTTTTTTGCTTTTCCTCATGACTCAGACAGAAACAGTGCAGCACTGGATGAAAGATGCAAGGGTCTGTCAGGAGCCCAGACACTCAGTGACCTTTTATCCACACACTGATTACAAACAGGTCACAGGTGAGGATGGATACCTTTAGTAGCCATTCACCAGGACATGTAAACTTTTGATCAGGGTCATTTGGGTAGTTTCTGTTGTCATTATGATTTAAAGGAATAATTTTATTATCCTTTATTTTACCAGGTAAAAAATGCAAGTTTAGAAACATTTACATTTTCCAATCTCATGTTCACGCCTCTCCAAAGTAGATTTAAATTCTCCCAAAGTCACAAGTTCGGATAGATTTAAGTCCTTTTGCAGTTCATTCAATGCACCACAGGGGGCAGTTACTGAAATGCTGCCTTACCCAACTCTGTTCTGACTCTGGGAACCACCATCAGAACGTTCTTTTGAGAATGGAGCGCAATAAACACAGTTGTTTTACAACTATCAGTGAAAGAAATGTTTTGTGTTATCATTCATGTACTCTTATGAGGACAACTGTAAGACTGACCTGTAGTTTTTCTTTGTCTGCACTGTTTCACCAACAGAACCAACAGAACCAGGAGAATCAACAGAACCAGGAGAACCACAAGAACTGAGCCGACAATGGGCCACATCAAAGATGAAGGAGGAGGAAGAGGAGGAGGAGGTGAAGATGAAGGAGGAGGTGAGGTGTTGGTGGGTTTTCCTAAAACAGAACAAAGCAGTTTAAACCAGACTCAGTCACAAACAGGAACCTTCTCTCAGACTAAAGTTCTGCTGCAGAACGACTCAAAGACAAAGAAGACGTCACATTCTGTCCAGAGTTCAGCAGAAACAGGCTCAGGTTAAAAACGTCAGGTGTTTTCAGAGTCACATGGATTTAATGTAGGGCTTTAAACACAGTCAGAGCGACTGAGACAAACACCTGAGAGTGTTTCTGTGAAAATCAAGCTGTCTCTGAAAAAAAAGATAGACCTAATCTTTTGGTTAAACCACTGAAAAAGTTTAGAAAAAGCCTAAAACCAGTGTCTCCCATGGAACCTCTTAAACAGACCTCGTGTAAGGGCGCCGCCATAGGGTGAAATACAGCAATATACCACCGTCCACCAGGGGGCAGGCTCCAAAAGCGGAAATATAAGGAGAAACCCAATGGCGACTTTACAAGTGTAAAAATCATGTTTATAGCCTGGAACTAAAGATGGCAGACAGACCAGCAAACAATACTTTAAATTGATCCAAGCCATTCACCATAAATCCATTATCGACAAATCTATTACCACTGACAGCTGGAGGGTTTAGTAAGCACTCCTTTTGAACCACTAGAGTCATCGTCTGTCAAGTTTCTGACTCTAAAGATGGTTCTTCTGGCGGCCATTACCACTCTCAAGAGGGTTGGAGATTTGCAGGCTCTGTCAGTTTCGACCTCCTGCCTAGACTTTGGCCCTGGGCTGGTCAAAGTCATTTTGCATCCTCACCCTAACTATCTTCCAAAAGTTCCACTTTTGACCCTGAATCCAGTCTTTCTTGAAGCCTTCTGTCCTCTGCCATTTACAACACCGGAGCAGGAGAGACTTCACTTACACACTCCTCCACACTCCTCCACACTCCTCCACACTCCTCCACACTCCCCCACACTCCTCCACACTCCTCCACACTCCTCACTCCTCCTCCTCTCCTCCTCCTCCTCCACACTCCCCACTCTCCTCCTCCACTCTCCTCCACTCTCCCTCCACTCCTCCACTCTCCTCCACACTCCTCCACTCTCCTCCTCCTCTCCCCACCTCCTCCTCTCTCCCCACACTCCTCCACTCTCCCCACACTCCTCCACTCTCCCACACTCCTCCACACTCCCCACACTCTCCTCCTCACACTCTCCACTCTCCTCCACACTCCTCCACACTCCCCCACACTCCTCCACTCTCCTCCACACTCCTCCTCTCCACACTCCTCCACCTCCTCCTCCTCCACACTCCTCCACTCTCCTCCACACTCTCCTCCACACTCCTCCTCTCCTCCACTCCTCCTCCACCTCCTCCACTCTCCTCCTCCTCCTCCTCCTCCTCTCCTCCACCTCCTCCACTCTCCTCCACACTCCTCCACACTCCTCCACACTCCTCCACACTCCTCCACACTCCTCCACACTCCTCCACTCTCCTCCACTCTCCTCCACACTCCTCCTCTCTCCACACTCCTCCACTCTCCTCCACTCCTCCACCTCCTCCTCCACTCTCCTCCTCCTCCACACTCTCCACACTCCTCCACCTCCTCCCCCACCTCTCCTCCACACTCCTCCACACTCCTCCACACCTCCACACTCTCCTCCACACTCCTCCACACTCCTCCACACTCCTCCACCTCCTCCACTCTCCTCCTCCTCCTCTCACACTCCTCCACTCCTCCACACCTCCTCCACCTCCTCCTCCACCTCCTCCACACTCCTCCTCCTCCTCCACTCCTCCCACACTCCACACTCTCCTCCACTCCTCCACTCCTCCTCCTCCACCTCCTCTCCTCCACACTCCTCCTCCTCCCTCCACCTCCACCTCCCCCACCTCCTCCTCCTCCACTCCTCCACCTCCCCACTCTCCCCCACCTCCTCCACCTCCTCCACACTCCTCCACACTCCCCACCTCCTCCACACTCCTCCACACTCTCCTCCACACTCCTCCACTCTCCTCCTCCACACCTCCACACTCCTCCACACTCTCCACACCTCCACTCTCCCCCACCTCCACCTCCCCACACTCCTCCACTCCTCCCACACCTCCACACTCCCCACACTCCCACACTCCCACACTCCTCCACACCTCCACTCCCCACCTCCTCCACACTCCTCCACACTCCTCCACACCTCCACACTCCCACACTCCTCCACTCTCCCCACACTCCCCACACTCCCCACACTCTCCACACCTCCTCCACACCTCCACACTCCCACACTCTCCCCACACCTCCACACTCCCCACACCTCCTCCACCTCCACCTCCTCCACACTCTCCTCCACACCTCCACACCTCCACTCCTCCACCTCCTCCCCCACACCTCCACACCTCCACACCTCCACACTCCTCCACACCTCCACACTCCTCCACACTCCTCCACACTCCTCCACTCCTCCACTCTCCCCACACCTCCACACTCCTCCACACCTCCTCACACTCTCCTCCACACTCCCCCACACTCCTCCTCCACCTCCACCACCTCCTCCACTCCTCCACACCTCCACTCTCCCCACACCTCCACCTCCACACTCCTCCACTCTCCCCCACACACTCCTCCACACTCCTCCACTCTCCCTCCACTCCTCCACACCTCCACACTCCTCCACTCTCCTCCACACCTCCACACTCCTCCACACTCCTCCACACTCCCCCACTCCTCCACTCTCCCCACTCCTCCACTCTCCTCCTCCACACCTCCACTCTCCTCCACCTCCCCACACTCTCCACCTCCCCACACCTCCACTCCTCCACACTCTCCACTCTCCCACACCTCCTCCACACCTCCACCTCCTCCACACCTCCACCTCCCCCACACTCCTCCACTCTCCCCACACTCCCCACACTCCTCCACACTCCTCCACACTCCCCCACACTCCTCCACACCTCCTCCACTCTCCTCCACACCTCCACTCCTCACACTCCCACACTCCCCACACTCCTCCACACTCCTCCACACTCCTCCACACTCCCCACACTCCTCCACACCTCCCCCACACCTCCACTCTCCCCACACCTCCACACTCCTCCACACCTCCACACTCCACCTCCCCACACCTCCCCCACACCTCCACACTCCTCCACCTCCACCTCCACACTCCTCCACACCTCCTCCACACTCCTCCACACCTCCTCCACTCTCCTCCACACTCCACTCTCCTCCACACTCCTCCACTCTCCTCCACTCTCCCCCACACTCCTCCACTCTCCCCACACTCCTCCACACTCCTCCACACCTCCACACTCCTCCACTCTCCCCACACTCCCCACACTCCTCCACTCCCCACACCTCCACACTCCTCCACACCTCCACACTCCTCCACTCTCCTCCACCTCCACTCTCCTCCACACTCTCCCACACTCCTCCACTCTCCCCACACCTCCACTCTCCCCACACTCCTCCACTCTCCCACACCTCCACACTCCTCCACCTCCTCCACACTCCTCCACTCTCCCCACCTCCACTCTCCTCCACTCTCCTCCACACCTCCACCTCCTCCCACTCCTCCACACTCCTCCACCACTCCTCCACACCTCCACTCTCCCCCACACTCCTCCTCACCTCCACACCTCCACACTCCTCCACACTCCTCACACTCCTCCACACTCCTCCACCTCCTCCTCCCACCTCCTCCACACTCCTCCACTCTCTCCACACTCCTCCACTCTCCTCCACACTCCTCCACTCTCCTCCACTCCTCCACACCTCCACACTCCTCCACACTCCACACTCCTCCACTCTCCACACCTCCACCTCCCCACACCTCCTCCACTCTCCTCCACTCTCCTCCACACTCCTCCACACTCCTCCACACTCCTCCACACTCCTCCACACTCCCACACTCCTCCACACTCTCCACACTCCACACCTCCACTCTCCTCCACACTCCTCCACTCTCCTCCACTCCTCCACACTCCTCCACTCTCCCCCACACTCCTCCACACTCCTCCACACTCCTCCACACTCCTCCCACACCTCCACCACCTCCACACCTCCACTCTCCCCCACCTCCACTCCACACTCCTCCACACTCCCCCACACTCCTCCACACCTCCACACTCCTCCACTCCCCACTCTCCTCCACACTCCTCCACTCTCCTCCACACTCCTCCACACTCCTCCACTCTCCTCACACCTCCACCTCCCACACCTCCACTCTCCCACACTCCTCCACACTCCTCCACACTCCTCCACACCTCCACTCTCCACACTCCTCCACACTCCTCCACCACCTCCACCTCCTCCACTCTCCACTCCTCCACACTCCTCCACACCTCCACCTCCACACACTCCCACTCTCCTCCACACTCCTCCACTCCTCCACACTCCTCCACACCTCCACACTCCTCCCACACCTCCTCACTCCTCCACTCTCCTCCACACTCCTCCACTCTCCTCCACACTCCTCCACACTCCTCCACTCTCCTCCACACTCCACACTCCTCCACACTCCCCACCTCCACCACCTCCACACTCCTCCACACCTCCACACTCCTCCACTCTCCTCCACACTCCTCCACCTCCTCCACACTCCTCCACACTCCTCCACTCTCCCACACTCCCCCACACTCTCCCACTCCTCCACACTCCTCCCCACACTCCCCCACACTCCTCCACTCTCCTCCACACTCCTCCACTCCTCCACACCTCCACACTCCTCCACTCTCCCCACACTCCTCCACACTCCTCCACACTCCTCCACACCTCCCCACACTCCTCCACACTCCTCCACACTCCCACACTCCTCCACTCCCCACACCTCCACACTCCTCCACACTCCTCCACTCCTCCTCCACACTCCTCCACTCTCCCCACTCCTCCACTCTCCCCCACACTCCTCCACACCTCCTCCACACTCCTCCACACCTCCTCCACACTCCCCACACCTCCACTCTCCTCCACACTCCTCCCACACTCCTCCACTCTCCCCCACACTCCTCCACACCTCCACACCTCCTCCTCTCCCACACCTCCACACTCCTCCACCTCCTCCACCTCCTCCACCTCCTCACACTCCTCCACTCTCCTCCACACTCCTCCACTCTCCTCCACACTCCTCCACACTCTCCCCCACACTCCTCCACTCCCCACACTCCTCCACACTCTCCACTCCTCCACACTCTCCACTCTCCCCCACACTCCTCCACTCTCCACACTCCTCCACACTCCTCCACACTCCTCCACTCTCCCCCACACTCCCCACCTCCCCACACTCCTCCTCTCCCCACACTCCCTCCACCTCCACTCTCCTCCACACTCCTCCACTCTCCTCCACACTCCTCCACTCTCCCCACACTCCTCCACTCTCCCCACACCTCCACTCTCCTCCACACTCCTCCACACTCCTCTCCTCCACACTCCTCCACACTCCCCCACCTCCTCCACTCTCCCCACTCCTCCCACACTCCTCCACCTCCTCCACACTCCTCCACACTCCTCCACACTCCTCCACTCTCCACACTCCTCCACTCTCCTCCACACTCCTCCACTCTCCCCCACACTCCTCCTCCACTCTCCTCCACACCTCCACACTCCACACTCCTCCACACTCCTCCACACTCCCCACTCTCCTCCACCTCCCCACACTCCTCCACCTCCCCACACTCCCACACTCCTCCACACTCCTCCACACCTCCACACTCCTCCACACTCCTCCACTCTCTCCTCCACACTCCTCCACTCTCCACCTCCCCACACCTCCACCTCCTCCCCCACTCCTCCACTCTCCCCACACTCCTCCACTCTCCCCCACACTCCCCACACCTCCCCACACTCCTCCACTCTCTCCACACTCCTCCACACTCCTCCACTCTCCTCCACACCTCCCCCACTCCCTCCTCCTCCACTCTCCTCCACCTCCTCCACTCTCCACACCTCCACCTCCACACTCCACACTCCTCCTCTCCTCCACACTCCTCCACTCTCCCCACACTCCTCCACACTCCCACTCTCCCCACACCTCCACACTCCTCCACACTCCTCCACACTCCTCCACACTCCTCCACTCTCCTCCACACTCCTCCACACTCCTCACACCTCCCCACACCTCCACACCTCCACCTCCCCACACCTCCCCACTCTCCTCCACACTCCTCCACACTCCTCCACCTCCTCCACACCTCCACACTCCCCACACTCTCCACCTCCACACCTCCACTCTCCTCCACACTCCTCCACACTCCTCCACACTCCTCCACACTCCTCCACACCTCCCACTCCTCCTCCACACCTCCACCTCCCCACACTCCCCCACCTCCCCACACCTCCACACTCCTCCACACTCCTCCACACCTCCACACTCCTCCACTCTCCCCACACCTCCACACTCCTCCACACTCCCCACCTCCACACTCCTCCACTCTCCCCACACTCCTCCACACTCCCACTCCTCCTCCACACCTCCACACTCCTCCACACCTCCACACCTCCACACTCCCCCACACTCCTCCACTCTCCCACACTCCTCCACACTCCTCCACTCTCCCCACTCCTCCACACTCCTCCACACTCCCACCTCCTCCCCACACTCCTCCACCTCCTCCACCTCCACACTCCTCCACCTCCACACTCCTCCACACTCCTCCACACTCCTCCACTCTCCTCCACACTCCTCCACTCTCCTCCTCCACTCTCCCCCACACTCCTCCACTCTCCCCACACCTCCTCCACCTCCACCTCCCCACTCCTCCACTCTCCACTCCCACACTCCTCCACACTCCTCCACACTCCTCCACTCCTCCACTCTCCTCCACACCTCCACCTCCTCCACACTCCTCCACCTCCACTCTCCTCCACACTCTCCTCCACACTCCTCCACACTCCTCCACTCTCCCACACTCCTCCACTCTCCCCACACCTCCTCCACACTCCTCCACACCTCCACACTCTCCACACCTCCACTCTCCTCCACACTCCTCCACTCCTCCCCACACTCCTCCACACTCCCCCACACTCTCCACACCTCCACTCCTCCACACTCCTCCACACTCCCCACACTCCCACACTCCTCCACACTCCTCCTCTCCCCACACTCCTCCACCTCCCCACACCTCCCCACACCTCCACCTCCACTCCTCCACACTCCTCCACACCTCCACCTCCACTCCTCCACACCTCCACTCTCC
Organism: Neodontobutis hainanensis; assembly: GCA_024349245.1. Lineage (NCBI taxonomy): Eukaryota > Metazoa > Chordata > Actinopteri > Gobiiformes > Odontobutidae > Neodontobutis > Neodontobutis hainanensis. The sequence continues at coordinate 73,712 of JALDNG010000290.1, forward strand.
CCACACTCCTCCCACACTCCTCCACCTCCTCCACACTCCTCCACACTCCCCACACCTCCACACTCCTCCACTCTCCCCACACCTCCACTCTCCCCACACTCCTCCACCTCCCCACACTCCTCCACCTCCTCCTCTCCTCCCACCTCTCCACCTCTCCCCACCTCCTCCACACTCCTCCACTCCTCTCCACTCCTCCACTCTCCCACTCCTCCACACTCCTCCACTCTCCTCCACACTCCCCTCCTCCTCCTCTCCTCCACCTCCTCCACTCTCCCACACCTCCACTCCTCCACTCCCTCCACACTCCTCCACCTCCTCCACACTCTCCCTCCACCTCCTCCACACCTCCTCCTCCTCTCCTCCACCTCCTCCTCTCCCCTCCTCCACCTCCCCACTCTCCTCCACTCCTCCACCTCCTCCTCCTCCACTCTCCTCCACCTCCTCCACTCTCCTCCACCTCCTCCACACTCCTCCACCTCCACTCCCCTCCTCTCCACACTCCTCCACCTCCCCACTCTCCTCCACCTCCTCCACCTCCTCCACTCTCCTCCTCTCCCTCCACTCTCCTCCACACTCCTCCACCTCCTCCACACTCCTCCACCTCCCCCACTCTCCTCCACACTCCTCCACCTCCTCCACACTCTCCACTCCTCCACACTCCTCCACACCTCCCTCCTCCACTCCTCCTCTCCACTCTCCTCCACTCTCCTCCACTCCTCCACCTCCTCCACACTCTCCTCCTCTCCACACTCCTCCACTCTCCCACACTCCTCCACCTCCCCACACTCCTCCACACTCCTCCTCACTCCTCCTCCACTCTCCTCCACCTCCTCCACACTCCTCCACTCCTCCTCCACTCTCCTCACTCCTCCACACTCCTCCACACTCCTCCACTCTCCTCCACACCTCCACTCTCCCACCTCCTCCACTCTCCTCCTCCTCCTCCTCCTCCACACTCCTCCCACACTCTCCACCTCCTCCACACTCCTCCACTCCTCCTCCTCCTCCCACTCTCCTCCACCTCCTCCACCTCCTCCTCCTCCTCCACCTCCACACTCCTCACACTCCTCCACTCCTCCTCCACCTCCCACTCTCCACACCTCCTCCACTCTCCTCCACTCTCCTCCACACTCCTCCACTCCTCCACTCTCCACACCTCCACTCTCCTCACACTCCTCCACTCTCCTCCACCTCCTCCTCCACTCTCCTCCACACTCCTCCTCCTCCTCCTCCTCCACACTCCTCCACTCTCCTCCACTCTCTCCACCTCCTCCACTCTCCCCCACCTCCTCTCACACTCCTCCACACTCCTCCTCCTCCTCCACACTCCTCCACTCTCCTCCACCTCCTCCACTCTCCTCCACCTCCTCCTCCACACTCCTCCACCTCCACACTCCTCCACCTCCTCCACCTCCTCCACCTCCTCCTCTCCTCCACACTCCTCCACACTCCTCCTCACCTCCACTCTCCCCTCCTCCACACTCCTCCACTCTCCTCCACCTCCTCCACTCCTCCTCCTCACTCCTCTCCTCCACCTCCTCCACTCTCCTCCACACTCCCTCCTCTCCTCCACACTCCTCCACTCCTCCACTCTCCTCCTCCACCTCCTCCACACTCCTCCACACCTCCTCCTCTCCCTCCACCTCCTCCACCTCCTCCTCCTCCTCCCCACACTCCTCCACCTCCTCCACCTCCTCCCACTCTCCTCCACACTCCTCCACTCCCCACACTCCTCCACTCCACTCCTCCTCCACCTCCCTCCTCTCCTCCACCTCCTCCACCTCCTCCTCCTCCCCACACTCCTCCACTCTCCTCCACCTCCTCCACTCTCCCCCACCTCCTCCACACTCCTCCACTCTCCTCCACACTCCTCCACCTCCCCACACCTCCACCTCCTCTCCACTCTCCTCCTCTCCTCCACACTCCTCCACTCCTCCACACTCCTCCTCTCCTCCACACTCCCACCTCCTCCACACTCCTCCACACTCCTCCACCTCCTCCACCTCCCCACACTCCTCCACACTCCTCCACTCTCCCCCACCTCCTCCTCTCCTCCACACTCCTCCTCTCCTCCTCTCCTCCTCCACCTCCCTCCTCTCCTCCACACTCCTCCACCTCCTCCACCTCCTCCACCTCCTCCTCCTCCACACTCCTCCACCTCCTCCTCCCACCTCCTCCACTCTCCTCCACACTCCTCCACTCTCCTCCACCTCCTCCACACTCCTCCTCTCCCCACCTCCTCCACTCTCCTCCTCTCCTCCACACTCCTCCTCTCCCCCACTCCACTCTCCTCCTCCTCCTCTCTCCTCCACACCTCCACACCTCCTCCACCTCCACACCTCCTCCACTCCTCCACTCTCCCCCACCTCTCCTCCACTCCTCCACCTCCTCCTCCTCCTCTCCCCACACTCCTCCACTCTCCTCCACCTCTCCCTCTCCTCCACACCTCCTCCTCCCCACACTCCTCCTCTCCTCCACACTCCTCCACCTCCTCTCCTCCACCTCCACTCTCCCCTCCTCCACACTCCTCCACACTCCTCCACTCTCCTCCACACCTCCACTCTCCCCCACACTCCTCCACTCTCCTCCACACTCCTCCACTCTCCTCCACTCTCCTCCACACTCCTCCTCCACACTCCTCCTCCACTCTCCCCACACCTCCACCTCTCTCCTCTCCTCCACCTCCTCCACACTCCTCCACTCTCCTCCACTCTCCTCACTCTCCTCCACACTCCTCCACTCTCCCCCACCTCCTCCTCCTCCACACTCCTCCTCTCCTCCACTCCTCCTCTCCTCCACACCTCCTCACTCTCTCCTCCACACTCCTCCACCTCCCCACACCTCCACTCTCCCCCTCCTCTCCTCCACCTCCTCCACACTCCTCCTCCACCTCCTCCACCTCCTCCACTCTCCCCCACACTCCTCCACTCTCCTCCACTCCTCCTCTCCCCACACTCCTCCACTCTCCCCACACTCCTCCTCCACTCCTCCTCCTCCACTCCTCCACTCTCCTCCACACTCCTCCACTCTCCTCCACTCCTCCTCTCCTCTCCTCCACACTCCTCACTCTCCACTCCTCCTCCTCCTCCACTCTCACACCTCCTCCTCTCCCCTCCTCCACTCCTCTCCTCCTCCACTCCTCTCACACTCCTCCACTCCTCCACCTCCTCCTCTCCACTCTCCCTCCACCTCCTCCACACTCCTCCTCCACTCCACACTCCTCCACTCCTCCCTCCTCTCCACTCTCCCTCCACCTCCTCCACTCTCCTCCACACTCCTCCACTCTCCCTCCTCTCCTCCACCTCCTCCACACTCCTCCACTCCTCCACACTCCTCCACACTCCTCACTCCTCCACACTCCTCCTCTCCTCCACACTCCTCCACACTCCTCCACCTCCTCCACACTCCTCCTCCTCCTCCTCCACTCCTCCACTCTCTCCACACTCCTCCTCTCTCCTCCACCTCCTCCACTCTCCACCTCCACACCTCCCTCCTCCTCCACACTCCTCCTCCTCCACACTCCTCCACCTCCTCCACCTCCCCTCCTCCACTCCTCTCCTCCACACTCTCCTCCACACTCCTCCACACTCCTCCTCTCCTCCTCCTCCTCTCCTCCACTCTCCTCCACACTCCTCCTCTCCTCCTCCTCCTCCTCCACACTCCTCCACTCTCCTCCACACTCCTCCACACTCCTCCTCTCCACTCCTCCACACCTCCACACTCCTCCACACTCCTCCACACTCCTCCACTCACCTCCTCCTCCTCCTCCCTCCACACTCTCCACACTCCTCCACTCTCCACACTCCCCCACACTCCTCCACCTCTCCTCCACTCCTCCACTCTCCTCCACACTCCTCCACACTCTCCACACTCCCCACACCTCCACTCCTCCACTCTCCCACACTCCTCCACTCTCCCACACCTCCCACTCCACACTCTCCACACTCTCCCCACACTCCCCACACCTCCATACTCCTCCACACTCCTCCACACTCCCCACACTCCTCCTCCACACCTCCACTCTCCCCACACTCCCCACTCTCCCCCACACTCCTCCACACACTCCCCACACTCCTCCACCTCCACAGTCCTCCACTCTCCCCACACCTCCACACTCCTCCACTCTCCTCCACACTCCTCCACACTCCTCCACTCTCCCCCACACTCCTCCACCTCTCCCCACACTCCTCCACACTCCCCCACCTCCTCCACACTCCTCCACTCTCCTCCACACTCCTCCACACTCCCCACACTCCCACACTCCTCCACACTCCTCCACTCTCCCCCACACTCCCCACTCTCCCCACACTCTCCCCACTCTCCCACACTCCTCCACACTCCTCCACACTCCTCCACACTCCTCCACACTCCTCCACACTCCTCCACTCTCCCCCACACTCCTCCACACTCCTCCACACTCCTCCACACTCCTCCACCTCCCCACACTCCTCACCTCCACTCCCCACACTCCCCCACTCCCCACACCTCCACTCTCCCCCACACTCCTCCACTCTCCCCACACTCCTCCTCCACCTCCACACTCCTCCACACTCCTCCACACTCCTCCACTCTCCCACACTCCCACTCTCCCCACACTCCCCACTCTCCTCCACACTCCTCCACTCCCCACACTCCCACACTCCTCCACACTCCTCCACACCTCCTCCACACTCCTCCACACTCCTCCACACTCCTCCACACTCCTCCACTCTCACACTCCCACTCTCCCACACTCCCCACTCCCCACTCTCTCCACACTCCTCCACCTCCCCTCCTCCACACTCCTCCACACTCCTCCACACTCCTCCACACTCCCACTCTCCCCACACTCCTCCACTCTCCCCACACCTCCACTCTCCCCCACACTCCTCCACACCTCCACACTCCTCCACACTCCCCCACACTCCTCCACTCTCCCCCACACTCCTCCACTCTCTCCACACTCCTCCACTCTCTCCACTCTCCTCCACACTCCTCCACTCTCCACACTCCCCACACCTCCACCTCCTCCACACTCTCCTCCACACTCCTCCACCTCCTCCACTCCTCCACCTCCACTCTCCTCCACACTCCTCCACCTCTCCCACACCTCCACCTCCACACCTCCACTCCTCCCCACACTCCTCCACTCTCCCCCACACTCCTCCACTCCCCACACTCCTCCACTCTCCCCCACCTCCTCCACACTCCTCCACTCTCCTCCACACCTCCACCTCTCCCCACACTCCTCCACCTCCTCCACACCTCCTCCACACTCCTCACACTCCTCCACACTCCTCCACTCTCCCCACACCTCCACACTCCTCCACTCTCCCACACTCCTCCACTCTCCTCCACACCTCCACCTCCTCCACTCTCCTCCACCTCCACTCTCCTCCTCCACACCTCCACTCTCCACACTCCTCCACTCTCCCCACACTCCTCCACTCTCCTCCACCTCCTCCACCTCTCCTCCACACTCCTCCACACCTCCACACTCCTCCACCTCCTCCACACTCCTCCACCTCCCTCTCCCCACACTCCTCCACTCTCCTCACCTCCACACTCCTCCACTCTCCTCCACACTCCTCCACTCTCCACTCCTCTCCCCACTCCTCCACCTCCTCCTCCACACTCTCCACTCTCCTCACTCTCCTCCACACTCCTCCACTCCTCCACTCCTCCACCTCTCCACACACCTCCACTCCTCTCTCCTCCACACTCCTCCACTCCTCCACCTCCTCCACACTCCTCCACCTCCTCCTCCACTCTCCTCACACTCTCCACTCCCCACACTCCTCCCCACTCCTCCACACCTCCTCCACACTCCACACTCTCCACACCTCCACACTCCTCCACACTCCCCACACCTCCACTCTCCTCCTCCTCACACCTCCACACTCCTCCACTCCCCACTCTCCACACCTCCCCACACTCCTCCACATCCACTCCTCCACACTCCTCCACTCCTCCTCACACTCTCCACTCCCCACCTCCTCACACTCCTCCACACTCCCACTCTCCACTCCACTCCTCCACTCCTCCACACTCCTCCACTCCTCCACACTCCTCCACTCCACACACTCCTCCTCACTCTCCTCCACACTCTCCACACTCCTCCACTCCTCCTCTCCTCCACACTCCTCCACACACTCCTCCACTCCACTCCTCCACTCTCCACACTCCTCCACTCCACTCCTCTCCACTCCTCCACCTCCTCCTCCACTCCTCCACTCCTCACCTCCTCCACCTCCTCCTCCTCCTCCACCTCCTCCTCTCTCACACTCCTCCACACTCCACACTCCTCCACTCTCCTCCACACTCCTTTACACTCCTCCACACTCCTCCACCTCTCCTCCACACACAATTGTTTGAATGTGTGACACTAAAAAGGTTTATCTTTATCTTTTCCTAACTCCTAATTTATTAATTGATTTGATAATTCCTATTAAGCACTTAATTGACAGCACTTTAACAGCACCAAGACTTTACTCTGGATGACCTGCTTTATGCCCCCCAGGTCTAAACCAGGACTAAACCAGGTCTAACAGGTCTAAACCAGGTCTAAACCAGGTATAAACAGGTCTAAACCAGGACTAAACCAGGTCTAAACCAGGACTAAACCAGGTCTAAACCAGGACTAAACCAGGACTAAACCAGGACTAAACCAGGTCTAAACCAGGTATAAACAGGTCTAAACCAGGACTAAACCAGGTCTAAACCAGGACTAAACCAGGACTAAACCAGGACTAAACCAGGTCTAAACCAGGTCTAAACCAGGACTAAACCAGGACTAAACCAGCTCTAAACCAGGACTAAACCAGGACTAAACCAGGTCTAAACCAGGTCTAAACCAGGTCTAAACCAGGACTAAACCGGGTCTAAACCGGGTTTAAACCAGGACTAAACCAGGACTGACCTGGTCTGACCTGGATCCAGCTGGACTCTGACAGCTCTCCTTGGATCTCACACTGATAAAGACCTTCATCAGACGCTGACACCTGCTGGATGGTCATGTGACCTGTAGGCTGCTCCGACAGGAAGTGTCCGTCTCTATGGAAACGAGCTGTGAGGTTGGAGGAAGTGTGATGGAGACAGGACAGAGAGACAGTCTGTCCCTCTGTCACAGGGAGGACCGGACTCTGCAGGACCACACCTCGGTCTGAGACAGAGACAAATATAAAATAGATTTGGTCTGGTTCAGTTCTGTCTTGTATTTCCACTGTGTCAGAGGAGTTAGCAGCGTCAGCTACACAAACACTGACCTTTGACCCTGATGTGGACTGTGTCAGAGGCCTGTCCCTCTCTGGACTCACACCAGTACCTCCCACTGTCCCAGGGATAGAGCGTGTAGATTTCACACAAAGACCCTCTGAGGCTCCCCCAGTCGAGTCCACACTTGGACCTGGTTCTGGACGTGTTCCTGGTCACAGTCCAGTCTGGGTCACAGCTCAGAGACACAGACTCACGTTTAAAGAACTGGTCCTGGTCTGGACTGACTCGGACTGAGGCTGGAAGAGAGAAAACATCATGAGACTTTGGGCTCTGACTGGGGCCTGTTCCAGGTTTATGAATGTAAGATGACCTTTAACCCCTCAGACGGGTGTAGGACTGACCTCGGAGAGCGGAGCAGAGCAGCAGCGAGGCCACAGCGACACACACACACCTCATGTCTTCAGAGAGGCTCCGCTGCAGGAAACAGCACAAGAACAGACTGTTGGAAAGTTTATTTATGAATGATGTGAGTGACTCAAGAGGAAAGGTCAAGAATAACTCTTCTGACTCTGAAGAGAAAAGAGAACCAGACACGTTCCACTGGAGAACATCTGTGTTTGTCTCAAAGAACAAAAGTATCTCCAATCATCAGTAAAACCTCACGTTCATCGTCTATTATCCAGCTTTGAACAAAAGAAAGAAGATGAAGAGGTCGTGTCCTCGTCATGAAACCTCTCACAAACTCAACCTTTTACTTGAAACTCTCACATTTGTGTTTGAACTGAAGCTATGACTTTTCTTTTTAAAAGTGTGTCTGCTGCAGACGCCCTGAGAGTCCTGAGTCTAGTTTAAAGCAGAAACAGGAAACAAAGAGAACAGACTCACAGACTCTAGTTTGAAAGGTAACTGTCTCTAAAGAAGTCTCTAGTTTCTGTTCAAATGAATAAAGCAGTCGATCAGAGGCAGTACTCACAGAGGACGCTCAGCTTCATGTCTCTGTCACTCTTCATCCTCTGCATCAGCTTTTATTCAGATAAAGCCCGCCTCCTCTTCTGTCTGTGGCCAATGAGGAGCCAGGGCTGAGTCACATGAACAAAACTCTTCTCTTGGACCAGTTCATGTGAAGTCTATGAGGTTTTACTCTCAGTGATGGCAGGGAGCTCAGAATCTTCTTTTCTGTCTGCACTTCGAGCAACTCGGTCCGTTCAGCCAGCTACTGCTGTGCACAGGAGTTTGACATTTAAAATTTATATTTGACTCTCGAGCCTTGACACAGCAGTGACTCCTAAAACTATCTAGACTGTTTGTGCAGTAAAAATTTTGTTTGTGCTGGTATGGTTTTTAAGATATTAATATTTTTTATTGGCAGCCCTAGCCTATAACTAGATACCACCGGCCCCCTGCTGGTGCTGGGCGGTAAAGACGTAAGATCGTTGTTTTTTTTTTTTACTTTTGCAATTTTTTTATCTTAAATAACTGTTATAAGAATTCTATATCCTTATATTATTCAGAGAGACACGTAGACAGAGTTTATTTTAATAAGCAATGGTCAGGTTTAATTCTTGCAAGAAGAAGCAAAGCAGACACTATATACCACTGCAGTGAAAGTTGTAGGAGGCATCAGGCCCGGATTGGCTAATCGGGAGCACCGGGAAAATTCCCGGTGGGCCGGTACGTTTGTTTGGCCGCGAGGGCCGTTGTTGTCATGGGACTGGGTTGAAATATATTTTTTTTATTGTTATTAGGCCCGAGCCGGTGATAGCCGGGAGGGCCTATTGTTTTTGCTCGGATTATTTATTTATTTATTTTTTTTCTGCAAAATGATCCTTAATTTGACCCAGTGAACATGCACGAAAAGTCATTTTTATTGGGCCCAAAGTTCAAGGTCGGCGAAAAATTTATGTATTTGAAGTCCCCGAAAAAAAAATATGAAAAATGACTCAGTGGCGACCCATAGAAAAGTCATAATACATTGGGCCTATGGAAAGTGAAAGTACATTTTTTCCAATGTAGAAATACAAAACTTGGTACATCCATAGGACACCTCAGGGCAAACAGAAAAGTCTATGACAGCCACAGCCTAAACTCAACAGGAAGTCCACCATGTGGGGTGAAAGGCACGGCCACCTAAATCGCACCCCTTACGCCAAAAGATTCAACTCATTGTGTTTTTGTCTAAATGGCCCCAATTTTGGTGAGTATCATCTAGACACATGTGCCAACAAAAGCTGTCATTTTGTTTTTGATATCTTATCGGGTGTGGGTGTGGCAAGCCTGTAACGAGGCGGCCATTTTTGTGGTAATAAATTATCCGTTAACTCTCAAACGCCTTCTCGGATCAAGTTGGACCCAAAAAGGCGTTTGTGCACATTCATGACCCGAACACAAAGATATGTAAATAAAAGGGTTATCTTTAGAAATGGCCCTCTAGCGCCACCTACAAACTTATAATGGGACCCAAGAATTTAGTTTGTCATAGAGACATAAAATTTGGCACACACATCACTTATGTCATGACGAACATAAAAGCCAATGACAACCACCCCCTATCTACAAATGTGTTGCCATAGCAACGGCGCAAATATGTGGAAAAAGTCAATGGGAAGGGAAAATTTTAGTTTGTCCTAGGCAAATGAAACTTGGTACACACCTCCAGCATGGGCTTATGAACATAACATCCAATGGGGACCACACCCTATCACACACGAGAAGGCGGCCATTTTGAATTACAAATGTGAACCGTCTTAGAAAACACCTCACTTTTAAAAATTGACAGAAAATAGCTGCTTCATTCAAGAAACACCAAACTTAGGCAAAATGAGCTAAACACACGTGTGCAAAATAGACAGCGCCTTTTCTTGTTGTTTTTGCTCAATTTATATTTTTATTTAATTTTTATTTTTCTGCAAATTTTTCTGCAAAATTATCCTTAATTTTGACCCAGTAAATGTGCGCAAAAATTTAATTTTATTGGCCACTAAACTTAAGCCTGGCGAAATATTGATGTATCTTAAGTATTTGAAAAAATAATAAAAAGAAATGACTCAGTGGCGACCCTTGGAAAATTAAAATACATTCAGCCTATGGAAAGTGAAAATAATTTTTTCCAACGTAGAAAAATGAAACTTGGTAGATCCATAGGACACCTCAGGGCAAACAGAAAAGTCTATGACAGCCACAGCCTAAACACAACAGGAAGTCCACCATGTGGGGTGAAACCACCTAAATCGCACCCCTCGGGTCAAAAGATTAAACCCAATGTGTTTTTTTCTAAAAGGCCCCAAATTTGTTGAGTATTATCTAGACACAAGTGCCAACCAAAGTTGTCATTTTGTTTTTTGATACATTTGTGGCTGTGGTTGTAATGAGCCTGTGAAGAGGCAGCCATTTACAAAATGCCAGGATCCTTCCTTTAGAGGACGCTTCTCCAGAGCCAAGACTAGAGCCTTGGAAAGCTCTTCAGAATCTTTTGGAACTTGTAAACTTGTTTTTTTAGACAAGTAATATTTACATTTTTACTTTTAACAGGCGGGTGCAGCGATTTCTGAGCAAATCTCCAGTCAGTATTTTGTTTTTCTCGCCTTAGCCCAAACATAATCTATTATTTTCAAAAGTTCAGACAGATCCCAGGAAAACCAGGGAATGTGGAGACCTTTAACTCTAAATACAAGATGGTGTAGCAGGCCCCAGCAGTAGCACAGGCCCGAGATGATGAAGCAGGCTCCAGAAGAAGATTCAAGCAGAGGAACAGGCCCGGTTATTTGACATTATCGTGAAGTTTATGCTTTAAAGCACGAAATGCATTCCTCCGAGTACATGTGTCCCCGCGGTCGCAAGGGAGGCGAGGGCCTTTATCGCCGCTTGCGGCTTTAATTATTATTATTATTTTACCGCAGCAGCACTCTTTTTATTTATTATATTACCGCAGTCCCACTCTTTTATTTAATATTTTCTCGCAGAGTACAGCCTGCAAGACAATGATGACGTTTTGACTCCCTGGCCCCGCCCCCTGACACGGCCCCTTGCAAGATGCTCAAAATAAAAATAAAAGTCACATTAAAAAATGGATAACAGAAAGCGCAAAGGCGGCGCTGAAAAGGCCAAAATGAAAAAAAAAGCTTTAGAAACTGACGCGGCCAAATGTTCAAAGCTGAGCACATATTTTTTCAACAAAACAAACGAAGACGACGAGGCGGGTAAGTAAGCCAACGTTAAGGTAGTTAGAAGCAGTGCAAGATGCTAGCGACCGTGCAAAACAACGTCGTATGTAAACCCCGTTCATGTATCAAAGTTTTTCTTGTAGCTCTTCAGCAGCAGACGCCTCTAGTACCATTTACTGCCAACAGAGAGCAGGATGTCGAACTAGAGATCAAAACTTGTTCCTCCTGTAAAAACTGTCATTTGTGTTCATCTCATTGTCTCTCAGTACAAATTACTAACTGATGCATACCATGTGATTGGACTTGCCTATAAGTTTCTATTAACACTGTCCATCACACAAGTAGCCTGTGAGAGAAGCTTTTCAACAGTGAAAGTCATAAAAAACAGACTCAGGAGCACTTTCACCCAGAAGAACTTTGAGGCATTAATGCTCATATGCACTGAGAAAGAAATTGTCATGTCTTTGGACAATGACACTGTGATAGATAAAGACTAGTGCTCTGCTCAGGCGTTTATTAATGTCTTAGGGTTGTCCATGTTTCCTTGAAGCTAAACTTATGCAGAGGATAAAGAGATGAATTAATCATTAGAAAGTTATACTGTGAAAAAAAGTCAGATAAGAGTGCAGTACTTGTTTAATTCTTTAACTAATGTTCTCTTATTTGTGAAAAAGTTGTAAAGCAGCTGTTTCCTTGAAAAAGAGCTGATACTGTCATTAGAAAGTGCACTACATTTTATTTTAATCTTTATTATTTAGTTTTATATATTTTTTTCTTCATTTCAATGTTTTTATATTTATAAATACTAAATCTTAAAGAAAAGAGATTCTGTTACTATCCAGTTATTTACTGTTTTAATAACTCTTCACTGTGAAGCAAAACTAAGGCTACGGTTTTTGCACTAAATTTGAAATGATGATATTTTTCAAAAATACAATGAATTACAAGGCTGTAGAAAACAATATTGCCAATTAATATAATTAATTAATATAGTCAGTTGGGAACTAAAGTGGGCCGGTCTAAGGCATGAAACTCCAGGGCTGAAAATGAGTCCCAATCCGGCCCTGGGAGGCATATCTTCCATACACCCACCCCAAGGCACATGCTCCAGGTGCCGAAAGTCCCTTTAGCAAGTTATGACTACGGCTAGTTATACGGCCCTTAGGACTGTAGTATGATCCGTCCTGGAGCTGTTGTCCCGTTGGTGAACATGCAGATGTTAACGTCCCTCAGATATCAAAGTGTTCATCTGAGGTCAAAGGACCACAGTCGTTGGGCAGGTGCATGTCCAGGAATGTTGACCCAGCAATGGCCACATCTCACCAACAAGCTCCGGATACATGGAAATCAACACAAACAAAAGTTATAAGACATGGAAGTGCCACACAAGTACATCTCAACACAGATTTAAAATACCAGTCATTTTCAAATATGTTTATATATATGTGCTGTATATATTTTCTCTATTCCAGAATCCTCTGCCAGTTCTTCTGCAGAGTGTGAAGCTCTTTCTTAAAAGCTTTAGTTGTGCTGTTAACTAGACCTGTGTTACTTTGGATGAAATCTTGTAGATCTCACCTTTTCAGCTCAAAGCAACTCAGTGCTTGTGTTCTGTCCAGTCTTGGATCAGTTTTAATTCATTTCCAGTTTTAATTCACAGTTACAGCATTTCTCGTGCAATTCATAAACCTTTGTTGGTTATAAATCTAATTAATTTAATCCACATTTGCATAAATTGTCTCGAAGGTAAAATCCTAATTGAATTTTATCCTTATATTCATTAAGGACACCTGAAGTACCCCCCTCTTGTCGATGTAAATCTCAAATAAACCTGATGGAACTGTTGTTTGGTTCCTAAGGTGTGAGGTTCTACTCACGATGTTCTCCGTCACATTGTATGTGAACAAATAAACCAGGATCCTTTAAGGACGTATGTTTCCGGTCAGCAGGCAATGGTCTAATGGTCTTACTTTCACAAAACCTCCAGACTTCTGCTTTGCACTGCACCTGTCCCTGATCTCTCAGTTTGTCAGGTTCAGAGTGATGTTACAGGACGTCCTGTCACTGGCCCTGCTCACAGGTGTACTCCAGGTGTAAACCAAGATGACTATAAGTTCAAATAACTATGTTAATATTAGCTCTTACTGGTGGCTATATTAATTGTCAAATTCTCCCTTCCAAGCCGGTACCTGCTGTGGTTGGCTTCCATCAAAACAAAATACACACAAACAAATCAAACGTTCTCTGACATTTTTATACCCATAGAAAGTGCCTCCAGGCTTTCGTCAAACGAAACCATACAAGCTCTTAAAATGATCAAACCATAAAAATGAAACAACAGATAAACCCTGTTTCCACAGATATGGTCTGCTGGAAATCTAATTTAATCTGAAAGGTTCCATCAGACCAAACAGTGCTTCTCCAGAACGGTCCTGTCAACGTTCTTTATTTTTTTCATTTAAACTCATCTTTTAACTGTATCACTGTGTGAGTGTTGAGCTAATTCTCAGGAATGGGTCTGAAAGGACTACACTTCCCAGAGTGCACAAGCAGCAGCAAACTGTCAGTAATTTTCACTGATTAAGAGCATCTGCATAAAGCATGAGGCTCTCATTCATTCAGAGAAAGAACTTCAAAGAAGACACTCCAAGTTTCCTCATAAGTTCAGTCCAGAGACGCCAATGGTTTGTGAATATGTTTATTTAATTTTATGTTTGAAATACTGCTTAATAAGTTCATGTATGTTTAACTGCTTTATAAATTAGTTAAGAAATGCATTGCAGCATTAATTTCATTGATTTTCTGTTAAATAAATGTAAAGATAAAAAAGGATTATACAAGTTAACAATGTTTAAATTCTGTTTAGTATTAAAACGTAGAACTTTGTAAATGTTTAATCAAAATGATTAGTTAAAATGTAAATTGTTGCATGTCTTTAAAGGTTTACAACCTAATTTACCACTATTTTACCACTAACCAACTGACAAAGAAAATTAAAAGAGATTATTGGTGGAAATTTGAGTTATCCTTGTGACCTTTGGATGTTGAACTAGAGGAGGACTTGACAGTTGTAAACCATGCGTAGCGGCCTGGCCCTGAAAATAAACTGCTTTAGATCCAGAAATAAGCTGATGACGAAAAGGAAGTCAAGATGGAGGAAAATATGTCCTGGGGAAGTCGGTCCTGCAGCTCAAAAAGGAGAGGACCATTGCAAAAAGCAACTTCACCAGACAAGACAACTTTATTTCGAGAGGAGCAAGCAGCATGCTTCAAGTGTAGTTAAGGGAGGAATTCACTAAGCTTTCAAATTGTTTCAGAAAGATGCTTGATCCCAATGATGACTACAGGACTGAGCTGGAGACTGACATCAAGACTGAGGATCAGGAAGCAGTTCTTGACGAACAGCAAGAAGCCAACATTGATAAATCTGTAAAAGAAGGTGAACCAAAGAGACACTGTTCAAACAAACTTCAAGTTCAAGTTCAAGTTGAGCTTTATTGTCATCCGCTACATGTGGGTACATACAGGGAACGAAATGTCGTGCCTCACAGGACCACGGTGCTACATAAGTACAGACATACAACAATGACGTAAGACACTATAATCCTATACATAACTAACCTACTGACACATTTGAATATAATATATATAAAAAGAAGTTAACCTATACAGACTAAAAATAAAATAAAATACAAACTATACAAATGCTTCACATAGAACTGTACATGTGCAAGAGAACATTATGAGAAAAGCAGCTGGCTTGGGAACAGTGCAAGGTTTTTCTAGTGCATGTAAACATACATATAGTATTGAGTCTGTCTGTGGGGTTATGTACACACAGCAGTGTGTGAAAGTGACTAGTGCACGGGGGGGGGGGGGTCTCAGGGAGGGGAGGGAGAGTTTGAGTTCAGGGCTCTCACAGCCTGGGGGAAGAAGCTGTTAAGCAGTCTGGCGGAGCGGGCTCTGATGCTCCTGAACCGTCTTCCTGATGGAAGGAGCTGGAAGAGACTGTGGGAGGGATGGGTTGGGTCCTTCACGATGCAGTTGGCTTTACTGGAGCATCGCGCAAGGAAGATGTCCAGAATGGAGGGGAGAGGGGCACCGATGATTCTTGCAGCTGTGTTCACTGTCCGCTGTAGGGTCTTGTGGTCCGCTGCCCTACAGTTCCCGTACCAGACAGTGATGCAGCTGGTCAGCACGCTCTCAATGGTCCCCCTGTAGAAGGTGGTGAGGATAGGCGGAGGGAGACTTGCTCTTTTCAGCCGGCGGAGGAAGTGTAGGCGCTGTTGTGCCTTCTTGGAGAGTGACATGGTGTTGGTGGTCCAGGTGAGATCCTCTGTGATGTGCACCCCCAGTAATTTAGTACTACTGACTCTCTTTACAGTCGAGCTGTCGATGATCAGTGGGGAGTGGTCAGCAGAGTTTCTCCTGAAGTCCATCACAACCTCCATTGTCTTCTCCACATTGAGGGACAGGTTGTTAGAGCCACACCATTCAGCCAGCTGTGCCACTTCCTCTCTGTAGTGAGTTTCATCATTTTTGCTGATGAGACCTACCACCGTTGTGTCATCAGCGAACTTGATGATGTGGTTGGAGCTGAACTTGGCAGTGCAGTCGTGGGTCAGCAGCGTGAAGAGCAGCGGGCTGAGCACACAGCCCTGTGGGGCACCTGTACTCAGTGTGGTAGTGCTCGAGGTGTTGTGGCCGACACGGACTGACTGAGGTCTTCCAGTTAGAAAGTCCAGGATCCAGTTACAGAGGGAATTGTTGAGGCCCAGCAGGTTTAGTTTGTTGATGAGCTGTTGTCGGATTATTGTGTTGAATGCTGAGCTGAAGTCAATGAACAGCATTCTAACATAGGAGTCTTTGTTTTCTAGGTGAGTAAGAGCCAGGTGGAGGGTGGAGGAAATTGCATCATTCGTAGAGCGGTTTGGACGGTATGCAAACTGGAGTGGATCGAGTGTGTTGGGGAGTCCGGTTGTGATATTGTGCATGACTAGTCTCTCAAAGCACTTCATTATAATTGGGGTCAGTGCTATGGGACGGTAGTCATTTAGACAGGACACAGGTGATTTCTTCGGTACTGGTATTATTGTTGTTGATTTGAAACATGTTGGGACGACTGCCTCGCTCAGTGACCTGTTGAAGATATCTGTTAGGACATCTGTCAGCTGTGCAGCACAGTCTCTCAGTACACGGCCAGGTATGTTGTCAGGACCCGCAGCCTTGCGTGGGTTAATCCTAGATAGGGTCTTCCTTACATCGGCTGGAGACAGACAGAGTGCCTGGTCGTTGGGTGGTGTGGGCAGTTTTTGTGCAGGTGTGTCATTCTGCATTTCAAACCGTGAATAAAAGTTGTTGAGTGCATCTGGGAGGGATGTGTCAACATCACAGGCCTGTGGCGGGGGCTTGTAGTCAGTGATGGTCTGAATGGCTTGCCACAGGCTCCGTGCGTCCCTGCTGTCTGTAAAGTGGTTATTGATTTTTTGGGCATATGACCGTTTTGCTTTTTTGATGCCACTGGACAGGTTGGCTCTTGCTGTTTTGAGGGCTGCTTTGTCTCCTGATCTGAATGCTTCATCTCTGGTCTTTAGCAGCCCACAAACCTCTGCTGTCATCCACGGCTTCTGGTTTGCACGTGTGGTGATGGTCTTGGTTGCTGTCACATCACCAATGCACTTTACGATGTAGGCAGTCACAGTTTCAGTGTACTCCTGAAGGTCTGTGTGGTTGTTGTAGGTGGCCGCCTCTTTAAACATGTTCCAGTCTGTGCACTGAAAGCAGTCCTGTAGAGTTGGTGTAGCCTCCTGTGGCCAAATTGTGATGCGTTTCTGAACCGGTTTGGCGAGTTTCAGACGTGGTCTGTATGCTGGAATTAACATAATGGTGATGTGATCCGAGTACCCGAGGTGGGGGCGGGGTTCAGCCTAGTATGCATTCTTCACTGTTGTGGTCAAGGTATGGAAAAAGTGAACTTCCTGAGGCAATCCTAGAAGCAGAAAGAGCCAAAGATAGAGCGTGTGATGTACCTGTGGAAAGTGCCAAATTAGAGGGCTATGAAGAAGCATGCAAGAACATGGGAGAGATGGATTCCTGTGTAATTAAAGAATGAATTAGATGGAAGAGTCAAGGACTTACGAGAATCCTACCACAGGCTTGAAATAAGGAGAGCTGAATTTGCCACGGAATGGACGATCAATGAGCAAGTCACAGGAGTGAAACTACGATCTGTGGTATATTTTTCATGCTATGTGGTTATTTCTGTGTGCTTAGTTAGTTTCATTTATGCATGATGAGTTTATGTTATGTGTTTAAGGTTAATACTTATTAATGGTTGATAATCAAGTAGTGTATGTTATATTAGTACATTTAGAAACATACTAAAGTAAAAGAAAGGAAACTTAATGTCAGAAGAGTATGGTTTAAAACAGGATAAGTTTAAAGCACACACACACATTGAAGGCTCAGATAGAGACATGGGAGCCTGATGCTGAAGGTCAGAGACGAGAGAGGCCTAGCAGGTGCAAGAGTCCCAAAGCCTTACAGAATGACATCACAGAGTTTAATAAAAATCTTCAAAGGCTCATCTAAGATCACAGAAAGAGTTATTACTAACCTGTGTTATAATAATTTTAACATCTTATGTTTAGAGTTACTGGGGGCTTATAGTTCTCCTCAGGTCATGTCAAATTCATGTCATGTCCTTCGTGCTAATCCAAGGAGTAGACATGACTAGACTGAGACATGGCTTGTCCCGGGACGTCTGCTCCTGGACCATTGTGAACGCCTCTCACTAAGGCCTCACTGTGTTGTATATAATCTCATGTTATGTTTACATCTTTAAGAAAACCTGTCGCTGTACCCTTGTTACTGTGTCTGCTTTGCTCATCCTTGCAAGGAATAAAACTTGGCCATTGCTTGTTAAATTATAATCGGTCTCCGTGTCTCTCTGGTTAAATATATGGATATAAAATATTCCTATAACATTTGGGGGCTCGTCCGGGATATCAATACCTGATGCTTCTCATGCGGAAAAGTGAAACTGACGTGCACGGGGGAAATGCACAAAGCATTTCTCTGTAAGTCCCGAGACTATTGTTTTTAAATAGTCCGGGCCAGACCTTCACTATCTGTGTGTGAGACTCAGTGACGATATCTGAACAAAGAGAGGAAAAGAGAGGAGACATGAAGAAGTCGGGCTGAGGAACAACTGGACCATTGGAATTCTGATTCAGGTAACCAGCTGGTTAAAATTTTATTTTTGTGTGAATGGTGAATGGAACGAACAAACCTTCCGGAAGTAGTGGTTTGGGTTACTTCTGCTGGTTCGGTGATTGCATGTGTTTATCTGAGAATATTTACATGTGATTATCATAACGGTAGAAGAACGCTGGACACTGTCCGTCCTGTGGGACGGAGGAAAAAAAGCGTGTGTTTTGTGTCAAGACCTTACCGTATAAGTGTAAGTGAGGCCTTAACGGGACAAGTTTGATGTTGATCGGTGTTAAAGTCTGTAATCTTGCTGGATTGTAAGCTGTCTAGATACCTGGTGCTCTGGAAGTTTTTACGGGGTCTTTGAATCTGACTCCCACGAATGATCACGTGCGAGATCTACGATATAGAGAAGATGCCTGATTACAATAAGGAGTATGAGGTCTGGATGTGGCTGGTCCAGGTGAGTGCAAGATTTGATACAGATCAGCAGCACGGGTCCTAACGCGCCGCGCCCTCATTAGGCTGGCCTTACCTATGGACGTCGGTCAAGGGTGCGTTGGACGCACAGGTAACTCGAGTATGGACTATTATCGAGATTCTTAGCCTAACACCTTTAAGTGAGATACATAGGTCCGGAGTCTATGAGACTTGGAAACGCAGGCCTGCAGAGAATTGTTCACTGTGTGATGCAGTGAGACAAAGGTTTAAAAGCCCACAGAAGTGGCTTTAATGAAGTTTATCTAACCTGAAGGGTTAGTGAGTAAAAAGGCTGAGTAAAAAGTGTGGTTGAGAGAGTGATTGTGATGCGACTGTGGATTGAATGCAGTTGATTTTATTGGAAGAAGTTGATTCAGTCTGAATAATGAGAACTAACATCAGTCAGCCTGAATGTGAAAAAGAATTAACTTAAAGCTTAAGCTAAGATAAGTTAATGTGACTCAGAGAATCTGATCCATCTGAGGAAAAATAACAAGAAATACGTATTTATGTATTTATGTAAATTACAAATACCTGCATGCAAGGAGTTAATTAGAAAAATAGTAACAAATCTAACATTGTGACACAAGTGTACGATTGATTTAACCTTATTTTGATCCACCTGAAAAAAAAAGAGAAAAGCCTACGAGAGTGAGGGGCTTATACTTTTGAGAATAAAATAATGTATAATGTTGATCTAAAGTTAAAAGCAGTTAAAAAAAGCTGTGTATTAGAATTAATGTTGTATGAATGGGCCATTGTTGAATGTCTAATGTTTAAGAATGTGAACATTAACAAAGGGTTAATGGTTTTGTAGAAAAGTTTGAGAACTGAGTTGAAAGCGGTGATTTAAACAATTACGAGAAAGAAAAATAGCTTAAAAATAGCTTATGGAAGATATTTTTCTAGGCTTCCGGTGTAACAGAGAAGAAAAAAAAAAAAAAAAGGGGAGAAGCCATTTTGTGAAAAGAAAAATGAGTTTTTAAAAAAAAGGAAGGTACACATGGACTTCAAAACACTAATCATTTATATTTTTCTTTTATGTCCTGTGAGTTTTTTAGGTCTCGGCCTCTCCGCTCAAACCAGTGCATCTCAAACTTCCTGTGCCCCACACACACCTGCTCCTGTCGGCTGAGACGCTGCAGAAAGACAGCAGCAAAACAAACGGTGAGATGAACATATTCCAGACAAATGTTTATCTGTATTTATTTTAAACTGTATCTATTGAGAGAGACCAAGGAGGAATTTGTAGATTAAAGTTGGAAATTGTGTGAAACTTGACCTTAATGTGAATGTAATGTATTTTTCCGAGGAAAAATGCATCATGGGCCATGGTTGCCATGGAGACCGGGGGCGGGGCTGTGGTGGGCGTGGCAGAGGAGAGGGCACTGAGAACAGGAGAGGAGGCCGACACTGGGTCCAGACAAGAGAAGGACCTTTGACTGACCCTTGAACAGGTCAGGAACACAAACACATATGCACACAAACAGACATCTACAGAAGGTAAATGTGCTTTTGAATCTTTTGAATTATGAGAAAAGGTTATAAATAGTCTGTTAAAGAACAGATATTGTATTACGTTTGTGTGACACAGCAGAGAGGAGATTAAAGATTTGACGACATATATATTTTGTTCCAAATGTTTCCTCCTGTGAGCCTCTGGGTGTCCGCCTACCTCGACAGCAGCATGCCGTCCCACGACTGTCCAAACCCCCCCGCCACACTCCTGCGGCCCAGCCGCTGCACCAAGGCCTGAAGAGGTCTGCCCAATGCGCAGCAGATCAGAGACAAGAGCGGTAGGATACAGAAAAACACATTTTCAAAATTTTATGTAATATGCACTAAATTTGACAAAAAGAAAGAAATAGGCTTTTCTCAAAGACGTGAAGCCTGAAATGAATACTGATTATGTTGTGTTTCTCCAAGGAAAACACGCACAAATTCCTATGGTCACCGGAGCGGGCGAGGCCGTGAGAGGTGGACCTGGTGGGGTGGAGGAGACAGAGAGGACGACATGTCTGCAGAGGGACGGGGAACCAGACCCAGGCCACAGCAGGAGCAACACTGAGCAACACGGACTGGACATTAGGAGTTAAGTCACAGACCAGATGACACTTAAAACACACACAAAGACAGAACGCGGAAGTGAAAATGTTAGATCCAAAGATCCAAACTTTAGATCCAAAATAAAAGTATTGATTAGTATTTTGCAAAACAAGGGTATGTATCTATCAGCACGAGAACTAATAGAGTTCCTTAATATCAGTGTGGTTCAAAAACACGATATAACGTTTATGAAAATGTTCACTTTGTAATCAGAAGAATTTAAAAATGTGTCTTGAAGTGAATTGCGCAGTAGGTATTTCTCTAACAGAGAGAGTTTTTTTCCTCTCCCAAAACAAACCTTGTTTGGAAACACAGGAATTTTTCACAGAACGGAGCGAGAAGTGTTTTGGTTTTTCCGTTTTTGTTTTGGTTTTGACGTTAGCTCCACAATCATTTTGTGTGGGAGCCTTTACATCCGATTCAAAGTCTAGGAGACTTATAAGATTTAAACTGTATTAAAGTGAAGAGGTGATGTGTGTAAAAGAGTAATGTAGTAATGTGTTAATACAGTTAAAGAGTTTAAATAAAGATAAAGAAAGAAAGTAAGTTGACATGAAGGACCGTTCTGGAGAAGCACTGTTTGGTCTGATGGAACCTTTCAGATTAAATTAGATTTCCAGCAGACCATATCTGTGGAAACAGGGTTTATCTGTGTTTCATTTTTATGGTTTGATCATTTTAAGAGCTTGTATGGTTTCGTTTGACGAAAGCCTGAAGGCACTTTCTATGGGTCTAAAATGTCAGAGAACGTTTGATTTGTTTGTGTGTATTTTGTTTTGATGGAAGCCAACCACAGCAGGTACCGGCTTGGAAGGGAGATTTGACAATTAATATAGCCACCAGTAAGAGCTAATATTAACGTGGTTCTTTGAACTTATAATCATCTTGGTTTACACCTGGAGTACACCTGTGAGCAGGGCCAGTGACAGGACGTCCTGTAACATCACTCTGAACCTGACAAACTGAGAGATCAGGGACAGGTGCAGTGCAAAGCAGAAGTCTGGAGGTTTTGTGAAAGTAAGACCATTAGACCATTGCCTGCTGACCGGAAACATACGTCCTTAAAGGATCCTGGTTTATTTGTTCACATACAATGTGACAGAGAACATCGTGAGTAGAACCTCACACCTTAGGAACCAAACAGTTCCTTCAGGTTTATTTGAGATTTACATCGACAAGAGGGGGGTACTTCAGGGTGTCCTTAATGAATATAAGGCTAAAATTAAATTAGAATTGAATTTATGCAAATGTGGAATTAAATTAATTAGAGTTATAACAAACAAAGGATGAATTGCACGAGAGATGCTGTAACTGTGAATTGAAGCTGGAGATGAATTAAACCTGGTCCAAGGACTGGACAGAACAAAAGCACTGGAGCTGCTTTGAGCTGAAAAGGTGGGATCTACAACAGGATGTCATCCAAGGTAACACAGGTCTAGTTAACAGCATAACTAAAGCCTTTTAGAAAGAGCTTCACACTCTGCAGAAGAATTGGCAGAGGATTCTGGAATAGAGTAAGTGATTTTGACCTGGTTTTAAAAAATAGATACAAAATATTTTTAAAGTGACTGAGACTTTTATTATGTATTGAGATGTACTTTCATGTCTTCCATGTCTTAAAACTTTTGTTTGTGTTGATTTCCATGTATCCGGAGCTTGTTGGTGAGATTGATGGATGTGGCCATTGCTGGGTCAACATTCCTGGACATGCACCTGCCCAACGACTGTGGTCCTTTGACCTCAGATGA
This sequence comes from Neodontobutis hainanensis, assembly GCA_024349245.1. Taxonomy (NCBI): domain Eukaryota; kingdom Metazoa; phylum Chordata; class Actinopteri; order Gobiiformes; family Odontobutidae; genus Neodontobutis; species Neodontobutis hainanensis. Next base: position 96,612 of record JALDNG010000290.1, read on the forward strand.
ACACTTTGATATCTGAGGGACGTTAACATCTGCATGTTCACCAACGGGACAACAGCTCCAGGACGGATCATACTACAGTCTTAAGGGCCGTATGGTTCATTGATGTTATGATGCTTAAGAGAATTGGTTTTAATCATTAAGAATGTGCATATGTCTCACTCCATGTGTTTTTATTTCTGTGACAGGGACAGGCCAGAGATCTTGAGTTCGATGGGGCGACCAGCTGAGGGGCCGACCAGCTTAAACTCTGGCATATTTTTCTACGTTATTTTGGAGTGACACTGTGTTTTGATTTATGGACTTTATGAATTTGATTTTGAAGAATCAGTGCATGACTCTGTGGAGTCCCATTTGATTGTAAACATATTCTGTATAATCATTTTTGTCTTTGATTTGAAATGTGTTTGAGATTCAGTTGAAGTGATTACATAAGTTAATGCTTGATGTTTGTGTGTTGACTCCGCCTTGGGGCAAGGGGTGGACAAAGACTTTTTCCCAGCGTTAGGTCAAATGGTCAAGTGTACTTAGGCTAGGTCAGATGCTCCGCTGGGTTTTCGCTTTGTCAAAAGTAAACAACTCACACTCAAGCTAGTAGATTGTTTATGCTAATTATTATCAGCATAAAGAGGGGGGAATGTTATAATAATTTTAATTCTAATGTTTAGAGTTACTGGGGCTTATAGTTCTCCTCAGGTCATGTCAAATTCATGTCATGTCCTTCGCTCTAATCCAAGCCTGGAGTAGACATAACAGGACTGAGACATGGCTTGTCACGGGACTCTTGCACCTGGACCATTGTGAACGCCTCTCAACAAGGCCTCACTGTGTTATATATAATCCCATGTTATGTTTACATCTTTAAGAAAACCTTCCGCTGTAATATTGTGCT
>JALDNG010000290.1:105000-175000 GCA_024349245.1 Neodontobutis hainanensis
ACAAACTTGTAGGAATAACAAGAAAGAACAAATATATTCAAGAGTTTTCAGAGGTCTGTGCAAAATAGTAATAGTTAAATAGAACGAGATTAAAATTAGCAGTAACTATAACTCAAGTTAAAACGCTGTGAGGCTTTATTTAGAGCAACTGTGGTCTCAGGAAAACTAGAATTTATCTCAAAAGTAGGTCTGGTTGAGGTGCAAACCAGAAGCATTTCAATCTAGTCTATTAGAGACATTTAGAGTTTCTAGTGACGTTACAATCCACAGCTTGACATCGCTGCTGTTAGAAAATGCTGAGAGACGGAAGACTGGTGAGCAGTTAAATGCCCAGAGAAAACTTAGGAAAAAGTAGTACTGAATCCCACAAAACAACAAAGATGGGAATAATTGTTAAAGAAAAAGAATATTAGTATGAATAATTAAGAAAAGGTGAAAGGAAGTCTCTTTCCTTCAAGATGGGAGGAAAAATACAAAAAATATTAAAAGTGGAGGTTTTGACTCCTTTAGAGGTGATTATTGGACAGAAACCCACTCAAAAGAAACAGATCAGGAATTATATGAAAAAATGGCATAAAAGGACACAAGGCACTTTACAGTGGCCTATTATGGGCAGCTTTGACCCAATGTGTTGTGATGAACTAGAGAGTAATATAAAACTTTACAAGGCTAAAGATCAAAGTGTTACACGGATGAAAAAACGTATGAGAGAGAATGAAATATTGGGATGGTTTAGAGACGAATCAAAAAAGAGACTAATTGGTCTAATTGAAACAAAACAAGTGCAGTCAGCTGTTGAGGGTCCAGAAATAATTGTTAAGACTTGTACCGAACCTTCAGCCCTATTGCCTTTTCAATTTAAAGAAATTCCTGAAAAGTTTCCAATAAAAGTGCTGTCTGAAGAAATCCAGCTGGTTTTAGCTGAAGCAGAGAGAGAAGACGATGAGAGGGGCTGCAAATGATAAGAAGTCAATTCCGTCAAGAAGTTATAAAAACAGAAATGCCAGACAAACTGTTGAAACACAGACAAGAGTCAAAGAGTTATTCTGAAGCTGATGCACAATTAAAGCGTATTATCAACATTAGGCTTTCTGATCCTAAACAGACCTCATACAGCCCGAGTCTAAAGGCTTATGGGAAAATTATTAAAAGATCTGGGAACCGTTGGTTAAAAAAACGACGACCGCCTGAATTACACTAAAGGAAATCAGATGAAAAATCAAAGAAGATCAACTGGATATTATTTGCAGATCATGGGAAAGCTTAAATAAAGCTGAAACCAGAAGAAGAAGAAACTAATAAAACTTTGTTGAAAAAGGCTAATACTGCTGCAAATGAACAAACTGATCAAAAGAGACAAAGAGAAGAATGATAAAGAAGGGTTTGTTACTGAAACTGACAAACAGCAGCAGCTGTCGCTGGGACAAGAGCAGAGTTTACCTGCAGAACCCCGGAGTATGAATAACCTATATTTATGTTCCAGTCTTCTTCATCAGAGCCGATGTCAACGTAACAGGCTTATTCTAACAGATCACAGTGGATCCCGTCAGAGGAAAGTCCACCGTACAGAGAGGTGTCCGAGGCAGTTTGGAGAGTGAGACAGGTCTAAAGCAGCATCTGGTGAGTCCTGCCCAACCCCCATTAAACTCTTATCAGACACCAGAGGAGCTGTGTGAGCAGTGAGCTGCATCCAGAGAGACTGTCCTGTTAACATTACAGCAGGACAGAGGAGAAAGGACTATTCAGTCTGTAATGTACTGGCTGAGATGAAAACAGAAATCAGAACTAATAGAAATGGACTAAAATGGAAGAATACAAAGACTATAAAACTTCACAAGGGACGAAGACACAGAGACACTGTTCAATGAAGTACAACAAAAGAAAAAACATGATAATATGGACTATGAGCGTTAAAAAGAAGCAAGTGAATGGCAAAGAGCTTCCATTATGAGACAAAATATATATTGTAATGGCAAGAAGCTATGGTGGTGTACCTCTTATTACCCAGTTTGAGACTTGGTTTCTGAACAAGAACTCAACTCCTGATGTTGCATTAAGTGACAGAAGGACTGGAGTCTTGGGCACTTAAACTAAAGTTAACAGCTGCACTGTGCGTAAAAGTAAAAAAGTTTATCTAAATTCAAGCGTTATATGTCTTAGAAAGATATTTTCTGTGTTTATTCCATGAAAGGACATTTTGTTATTTTATTATTCAGAATTATTGTGTTATTGTACTAACAATTATACTGTTCTTTTCCAGGACGCAGAGTTTTACAAGGCAACTAATTCCTTATTCCATCTATACAGGGTTACGTTTTATTAAAATGAAAATAAAATGTTAATAAAATGTAATGAATATATGTTTTCATAATAAGTCTGACAAATGCATTTTCTTTTATAAATCTACAAGTACAAATGTTTTAGTGTGTTTTACAAAAACCAAGGAAAATAGGGTGAAACAAAACGAATGTTTTAAGACTTAGTGTAAACATTTAAACTTTCCAAAGCGACTCCCCTTCTGTCGGGAAGAACGCTTGAGACACGCCCCGGCCCCAAAAGTGTTAAAAGTGACCGCTGGTCAAGAACACAGGCTTCTCTCCTCTTCACTTCGCTTCTTGCCTTTCCCTCCGGACTCTTTTCCGTTAGGCCGGTCCGTTCAGGGCCGTATGGCCTGGCAACCCTTACAAGCTTCGGACCTCGTGTAACGAGTAAATTTTCTTTGTACTTTAAAGTCTGCAAGTTTAGCTTGCCACGCTAAAGTTTTCCTTCACACAGCTGATCAAAGTAGCTTACTTCCTGCCAGCCTGCTAACAAAAGGAAGTTACCTCGCTTTTATTTTTAAAAGGATTTCTCGCCTGCTAAGAGTTAGCTTGACTAAATCGAGCTTTCTCAAGCAAGTTTTGAGCCAGCAACACAGTCGCTAAGACCTCCTTCAGTGGACTTCGCAATAACTTTGAAAGACTCATTTTTACTCTGTGTACGATGCTGATGCTAAAAGGCTTGGCTAGTTGTGACAGTAACGAGACGCTTTTTGGAGATCTCCCGGGCCCACAGCGGCCCCTCTGGAGAGTGGAAACGGCAGGCCATCCTGGAGGCGACAAAAGTCATCGGCTGCGACAGGATTCTGGAGAACCTCTGGACCTCTCGTCGCTAAGATCTGAGACAATAACGACCCCAGGGGTGAGTGTAAACGTTACAAAAGTTTGGCGTCTAAACTGTCTAAACATAACAGCCTTGGCCTCAGAAACTGTCATCGAACCCCTCTAAACGCTCCGTAACAGCCCCTCATCTAACAATAGAGTCAATAATCCATACTTCCTTTTGTTTCACAAAATCCTCTGAAAGCAAGTTTCTTCTTTCGTTCTTTGGTTTACCCATTCATGTGTCGATAATTATTCCTTTGTGTCATCTCCCCTGTCATTATTCACTGTTTAACCTTGTATAATCTTTAATAAAACCCCATAAAGACAATTAATGTTTTGCTGTTTAATTGAGAATTTTCGAAAACGAGAAGAATTTACTTCCTTTAGATTAATGAGACCAGACTAAACAGTTTCTCTGGATCTGTTCAAAACTAGAGTGGTGCCCCTAATAGAAAATATGTTGATATTAAAATATCAATTATTAATTTCCATAATTAATATTCATATTAATTATTAATTAATACAATATACACTACAGTGGTTTATAGAGAAAACGTCATAGAGTCATCTCTGTTTCCAGGACTGAAGGAGTTCCTGTTTGTGAGTGTTACATGTGATTTGGAAATGTAGTAGATTTAGAAAATGTGTTTTAGATCGGACATAAGAGGGGACTTGGATGAATAATAAAATAATACTAGTTCTAATAAAGGAGAACTGAGAAGAGATGTATCTTATATTACAAATGTTTGTACTCATATGCTTATTATACTTTAATATGAGTAATTATATTTTTATATTGCTGTAACTGTGTTAAGTAAATGGAACGACAAGTTAACCATATGAAATGATTATGGAAGAAGAAGGGAGATCTGAGGAAATTGTTTTAAGCTGAACTAGTGTAACTTGGATCTGTGTGATGATTTAATGCACATGTATTATGAACCAGGTGTAATGTTTAGCTAAAACAAGACCATGGGGTCTCGAAGAGGGGAATTGTGGTATATTTTTCATGCTATGTGGTTATTTCTGTGTGCTTAGTTAGTTTCATTTATGCATGATGAGTTTATGTTATGTGTTTAAGGTTAATACTTATTAATGGTTGATAATCAAGTAGTGTATGTTATATTAGTACATTTAGAAACATACTAAAGTAAAAGAAAGGAAACTTAATGTCAGAAGAGTATGGTTTAAAACAGGATAAGTTTAAAACACACACACACATTGAAGGCTCAGATAGAGACATGGGAGCCTGATGCTCAAGGTCAGAGACGAGAGAGGCCTAGCAGGTGCAAGAGTCCCAAAGCCTTACAGAATGACATCACAGAGTTTAATAAAAATCTTCAAAGGCTCATCTAAGATCACAGAAAGAGTTATTACTAACCTGTCATCTCAAAACTGTATAAAAAGGTTACATTTTCTGTACAAAAGTTAGCAGGGCTGGGGGATAGCCTACTCGGGTCTTGTTGTGTCGGCTGTGAGCAATAAAGACTCTAAGACATGGAAATGGCTGTGCGTTCATGACTTATTCCACACAAGTGTACCAAAGGCTGAGCGGTCAGTATTGGACACTACAGACCCCAATTGCTAGCATCCACACCAATAGTGAGAATCAAGCCAACCACTACAAGCATGAGAGAATATCACAGATTGACGAAAGACTGTGAAAACCTGCAAAAGCAGGGAGAACCATCCGGATAAATGGAAGTTAAGAAAATTCAACTCTTGGAGAGTGTGGATGACAGAATCTCATAAGACCTTAGACTTTCAACATTTACCACTGCCAATGATATATTCAGAGTCCTGGAGAACAGATATGGCAACAAGTCAACCATCACTGTGGAAATCCTTGAAGAGCTGGAGAAAATGCCAAATGTGAAGGAGAACCAGTCAAGAAAGGTCATTGACCTCATACAGTCAGCCAGAGAAGGCCCTAGCAGATCTTGTAGAGTTGGGAAATTCTGGGGCCATAAAGAACCCACTGGTAATTAAGTCCACTGAAAGCAAGTTGCCTCTCTTTATTAAAAGACACTGGTTGATGTTTATGGTTGACCCCAGAAACCATGTCATATCAAATAACCACTTTGACATCCACTTGAAGTTCCTTTAAAAGTCAAAAAGAAATTCTAGAGCGGCTCGAACAGCTCAGAACTTTGGAGAAGATGGAGAAACCAGAACGTGTGGAAAAGAGTTTTGACAGAAAGATTGGCTCTACAAAAACTATAAAGAAAGAAGAGCTTGATAAGGTATGTGGTGTCTGTGGCGATAACGGGCACAACAACAAAATTTTCTTCTGTAGAAAGTTCAGAAGTGTTATGAGAATTGTACATCTCCATTAATGTTATACATTATGCTCTCACTCCTGCTCCAGTTCACATGCTTATCCACACACAAGTATGACTTAATGCCTTCAGCTATATCTACATCAGTTTGCACTACATCTAATCACTGTACAAGGACACTCTGTCCTGTTCACTTAGACACACATCTCTGACACGTCAGCTCAATACACGTCCATCCACGACCCTGGAGCTGGGGGGGGCATAATGTAAACCTATAAAGCCTCATGTATTGTTTACACCTTTAAGCAAAACCTTCCACGTACCATTGTTCATGTGTGTCCGTTTAGCTTCTCTTTGCAAAGATTAAACCTGTCTATTATTGCCAAATCATACACCGTCTCCATCGTCTGCTCATTTAATCTGTAACCAAAATTCTCTTAACAAGAAGACTACCTGAAAAGAAGGCTGTAATTAGAAAACTTGTAGCATGCAGAAAATGTCTCCTATGCCATGATATAGATGGATACTGCAGAGACACTTTCCTTTGTAGAAATAAAGACTGTAAAATGGAAGGCGGTGCTCCAGACCACCATTTTCTGCTCTGCCCAAAAGAAGAGGTCAAAAGAGGGGAAGAGAGTGGAAAAGATGGCAGATGTGAAGGTAAACTGACAAAGGAACAAGAGGGATTCTTGTCTGAACTTTCCCCATGAAAGGCAGATCGTTGCAGAAAGGCTTTCAGCAACACAGCCGCAGTGACCCTCAATGCTTTGCGCCAGTCTGAGCTACTGCAGAGAAATGGGCTCGCTGAACTTCCAGTCATCATGATGTTGATGAAAGTCACTGTGAATACAGGGCAGAAGATTGAGACTTTAATTGACCTTGCATCAGACACAAACTCCATTACCCATAAGGCTGCTGAAAGACTGAAGTTAAGAAATGAGAAGATAACTTTAGTTGTACATGGAGTTGGTGGAATGACCATGAAGGTGAACACACAAAGGTATCCTTTTAAGGTGAGGGTCAAGCCTTCTAAAGGGACAGAGAGGGCTCATGAAATGGTTTGCTTGGATGAGATCGCCAGAGTACAAGTAATTGAACCTGAGAAGACAAACTTAAAGATTTGGAAAGACCAGAAGAGGTTGAACTTCTCATTAGCCACCGTAAGGGAAGACTCGCTCCCCAGAGGGTTAAAATCATTGGAGACCTGGTCTTGTGGGAGGGTCCATTGGGGAAGTGGAGGTTACAGCACATGAGTCCAAAACGCACTTTGGTCGCTCCATGAGGACAGCAGCTGTCAAATATCAAGAAATCACCAGAAGAACAACTAACACGGCTACCCAGCTACAGCAGGAGGATGTGGTTCAGGCCAAAACTACATCTGCTAGTAACCGTGATGTCCTGAAGTGGTGGCACTGGGACAGCATCAGAGCTGCTTGTGAGCCAAAATGTGGAGGATATCGATGTGGAAACTGTCCACCAGGAGGAAAAGTAATGACCCTGGCAGAAAAGAAGGAGCTTGATGTCATTAAAGGATTCCTCACCTACAAGAAGGAGGATGATCACACACCAGTTCCACATTGGGATGCAAAGTATCCTTAGATAGTAGATCCAGCCTCTCTCCCAAACATTGAAGTTGCAGTCCAGGCTTGTTTTCTTAAGGATGGAGAAGAAATTAAGCAGAGAGCCAGATTTAAAAGCTGCATATAGTCTCCAGATTCATGAAATGGTCGCACGAGGAGCAGCCATAAAACTCAAACAAAGACATGGACAAGTGGAACGGACCAGTGTGGTACGTAAGCCACCTGGTGGTGCCAAACCCTCATTCTGTGACAACACCATTGTATGGAATAGTAGCCAAAAATACAAAGGCATGAGTATAAATGATCTTCTTCAGAAGGGTCCAGATGTTCTTAATCCTATCAGAGCTGTCCTGCTGAGGTTCAGAAAAGTGATTCATGCAGCTCTAGGAGTCCAATTGTGTACAATTCTGTATGGCTGGAGGAGCCTGAGATGCATCTTCATAGGTTCATCTGGAGGAACAGCACTGATGAAGAGATAAGTAAATTTGTAATTACCAGAGTTAACATTGGGGACAGACCTGCTGGCTGCATTGCTCAGTCGGCTATGAGGGAAACGGAACAGCTGCCCAAATTTATTCACTTGGATGATGAATGCAGTCATTAAAGATGACCTCTTAACCTCCCAAAATGACCTAGATCAACTGAAAAAAATCATAGCAAATGTTGAAGAGATCTTGAAAGCTGCTGGTTTCTTTCTCAAACCATGGGTCCGGTCAGCAAACTCAGTTTTAACACCAGGTGTTCAATAAATAAAATAAACCAGTTTGTTTGTTCCTCTTTTCCATATTAATTTTAACCGCAGCATATTTAAAACGTTTATTCATTCCTAATTTCATGTTTTCACTAATTTTGCCTCAGACTCTAAAAAAAGAAAACCCTTCACTCAGTGTTAAACAGAAACTTAACCCATTAAGTGTAAAATCAACTCCACGTCTCTCTATTTATTCAGATTCACCAACATTGAACTCAGTTATACTCAGTGATGTTAATTTAAAACAATGCTAATATTAAACCTTTTAAATTTTTTATCTTTAGGTTTCAAAGATTTCACTCAGTGTTTTCCATAAACTTCTAAAGTTCAACCAAAATTACTCAACCCTGTTCAAACGGACAGACTCTTCAGATCAAAAAAATCTAAACTTCAAAATCACTTTAAGCAGTGATTAACCCAGTGAGCACTTTGTCTTATGCTCCTAAACTTTAACCATTTTTACAGTTTAACACTTTAACTTAAACCTTTCAAATAAACCACCTCCATTCTGCAAGATTGTTTTAACAGTTTCAACAGTTTTAACTTAGACAAGTTTTCAATTCCCAGATTACAAATTTACATTGCAGTTTAAACTTTATTGTAAAGATAACACTTGCATCTATTTTAGTGTCAGGTATTATACCTTTATTAGAAAGGACCATTTAAAAAAAACATTGGTTATTATTTATTCTGTCTTTTATAACTGTCTTCATTTCAGTTTTTTATAATTACTCAGACAATATTTTTCTTAAACAATATTTAAAGTCATTAATTTTGTCGTTTAGTTTACTAAATCTAAAAAAACAATATGGTTGTACCAAAAAAAATTAAAGCAACTCAAAATGTAGACTATATTTGTTTCCACAGACCTGTCAGGAGACAGTTTTTCTGATTAAGTCTCATAAACTTTTTATTTAACACAATCTGTTTCTGTCACTGACATTTCTACATTTCTCAACATTAAAACGTTTGTTTAATGTAAAGGCTCCCACACTTTCTGTTGACTGACTCAGACAGACTGACAACACATTTCTACAGCTCCAGAAAGTGAGCATAAACCTTGACTCTCATAGACTGTTATCTTGTGTTGAAACATTCCTTGAATCCAAACAGGGTTTGTTTTGAATCTACTTTCTCCAACACTTTTGTCAGAACCAAACCAGAGAAATACATAATTGTTCATTTATTTTCTTCTGGTTAACATAACAGTATAAACATTATACAGTGTTTTTGAACCACACTGATATTAAGGACCTCTATTAGTTTTTTGTACTAATAGATACATACCATTTTTTTTGCAAAATACTAATCAATACTTTTATTTTGGATCCAAGATTTTGGATCGAAAAGATTTTTTCAAGATTTTTACTTTTTTAACTCTTTAATCTCCTCTCTGCCGTGTCCCACAAACGCAATACAATATCTGTTCTTTAACACACTATTTATAACTTTATCATAATTCAAAAGCACATTCACCTTCTGTAGATGTCTGTTCCGTGTTTGTTTCCTTATGTGTCTTTATCTGTCTGTCCTCCTGTGTCTATGTGTTTATGTTCCTGACCTGTTCAAGGGTCAGTCAAAGGTCCTTCTCTCTCGTCAGTGCACCCTCATCTCATCGGAGAGGCCAAGACCTAGAAATCTCACAGGACACATTTATAAAAATACAAACGATTAGTGTTTTGAAGTACCTGTGTGTACTTTCTATTAAAATCTCTTCTCTGCCCCTCTCTTTCTCAAACTGGCTTCTCCTTTTTCTCTGTTAAAGCACAGAAAATAGTTTATTAAAGCTACCTTTCTCTCTCATGTTGTAGAAATCACTTTTGAACTTTTCCTATACGCCAAAACCATTAACCCTTTGTCCTGGTTCATATTCTTAAACATTAGACATTCAACAATGGCCCATTCATATAACATTAATTCTAATACACAACTTTTAACTTTTGGTCAACATTATATTATTCTCAGTATAAGCCCTCACTCTCATGGGCTTTTCTTCTCTTCACACTTCTACTTAGTTCTACTTATTCAGATGGATCAAATTATGGATGAATCAACAGTACCAATGTGTCACAATGTTAGATTTTCTATCACTATTTTCTTTTCTAATTAACTCCTTGCATTCAGGTATTTGTAATTTACATAAATCCATATTTCTTGCTATTTTCTTCAATCCCAGTCACACTCTCAACCACACTTTATTTTAACAATAATATCAAAGGTTAACTAACCAAATTTCATCAAAAGCCACTTCAACTTCTTTTTTTTCTCTATCTCACTGCTTCACACGCAGTGAACACTTCTCTACAGGCCTGTTTTTTCACTATATCGTCACGTGACTTCAGGTTCCAATCTCACCGTTCACCATATGTTACGCTGGGACCTGGTTAGCGGCTGGATGTCAGTGAGGTACGACAGGCAATGAGACACTGGAACCACAGAGTTGCAATAGACCACTGTTTTTCTTTTTATTTCTCTTTCTTTTTCAATAAATAATTCCAAAAAGTGCTATGTGCGAAGTGCAAGGGTGCAGTGGAGGAAGGATGAGCTCAGTTCTCTCCAGCAGTCGACTCATACTGATAATTTGAGGCGCCTTAAATATGTTCCAACCAACTGGATAAAACCAAACCCAACCCCACAGGTAAGTTCCTTAACCTTAGCTTTCTTAAAACCCTGTTAATAACCTCCCAAAGCAATACTAACCCATAAACCATATTTACAACCCCCAACCAATTCACAAACTCTAAAACCAAACACCTATAATTATTTAAAACCCATAAACCATAAAACACTGTTTCGCTTCTCCCCTCTCCATTCCCCTGCCTTTGTCTGGCCCGGAACCTTTTTAATGTTGGTTGTTCGCCCGGGGGCTCTTTTGGCCAGACACCTGGAAACAAGGAACAGAGCGGTGAGTAAAAACACACGGCACCAAACCACCTTTAAAAACACACTACACCCAACACTTAACACCAAACACACAGTTATACACATCTATTGCACATTTTGCTTCTAAATGTTTGTTCTCCTCCCAGACCGTCCGAGCCACAGGTGAAACTATAAAACAATCAATAAATTTATTTAAAAACAATCGTGTGCAATGTCCTTCTTTATGTGCAAATTTGCATTTGTTTAAAGTGCTGTGTGCTAGACAAGTGCAAAGTGCATTTCCAAAGTGACTAGTGCCTTTCAGTGCGTTATTCCCCATTACATTTCTGTAACGAACAGTCTGTTTGTTACACCATAGGATTTGGCAATCTCACCATAAACCAAGCAGGGTCTTGACTAAGAGTCAGCTCGAGCTTTCCGTGCGTCCAACATTACTGGTTAGGCCAGACATTTGAGTGTGGTGTATTAGGAAGCTGTGTTATTCATCATGCTCTCTCTAGATCAGCTTTGTCCAGACCATGTACTACTTTATCATAATCAGAAATCCTATCTCGGATAGAATGCCTCATGATCACCGTAAGACTCAGTTTCAAGGATTCCACAAAACCTACAGAGCATATCTATCAAGCAACAATCTATCGATTCAACAATCTTTACCACAGATCAACATCAAAACATCCAGTTTTTATCTCACCAACCTTCAAAGGCAGGGTCTCGTCTCTCAGCGTTAAAGGACCTCCTACGTTTGCCAACTTCATGGAAACACAACAGCAAGCATCCCAAACTACTCCCGGAAATTTTTAGTTCACAATCACAAATCAAAAGAATTTCTGCAGCTGTTTTACCTGACTTTAGTCGAATGGTCCAGTCTTTCCACAGCCAGACTTCTGTCTCTCATCGTCTCTCTGCTCTTTTCTCTTTTTAGTTCAGATATCGTCACTGCGTCTCACACAGAGAGTGAAGGTCTGGTCTGTAATGCTGGAACAGCGCATCTTAGGACTTACAAAGAAATGCTTTTTTGGAGAGACGCCGAGATCCCAAACTGGCAGATGGCTTGCCAGTTCACCAGCCACAACCACCAGAGGGCGCATTTGTGGCTTTCCACTTTTAAAAGTGAAAAGCCAAGTGGTCTGCCACTTTTAAAGTGGCAGACCACTTTTAAAACACCTTTTTTAAAAAAAAAAAAACTTTTTTTGTTTAGCTGCAAATTGTTGGAAATATGTTATGGTGTATTACTTTAGATCAGTTAAATTATCAAAGTTTTTACCAGCGAGGAGTTTATAATAATTTTCACTCTAAGATATTTAAATCTAAACCTAAGGCACTGGCTTTGTCAAAACGACCAATTCGTCAAGGGATCTGTCTGCAGGACTACAGCCCATACACCATGATACATGGAGTTGTAAATAAAGTGTTTGTCGCCCTCTTTTGGTGAATATAGAGTAGTGTTTGAACCAAGTAGAGCACAATGTGTGTAAATACTGTGCCATTGAAAGATTTATATTATAAAAGTGCATACTTATAAGAATAAACTATAAGAAACCATTGTATTTAAATATTGTCTTTCAGAAAGTGACCTGACCTCTGATTAAAACGGCATCCAAAAGAAAAAAGAGACCACAATAGAATCATGTTTTTCACTTCTTTATTTCTCCTAAAACGTGAATATCACATTGTACAAAAACGTACAAATTACTAAATTAACATGAAGGACAAATAATTGGTTGTCATTTGCGTTCTAAGTCCAAAAATCACTCTGAGCTCGATTCATAGTCTGGCTAAGTGGCTAGGCTAACAGTAATGTACCAAACACATAGTTTGTATAGATGAGCACATAATTAACGATTTACGGCTTCGATCATATGTTCACAAACATGTCTTACAGCTGTCAAAACGCCTTTTCTATTTCAATTATGTGTGTGCATTTTTAATAATATAGTCTATTTTTCTCTGACCTGTTGAGTAAAGTCGCACATACATTAGGATACGTGGCCAAAGTTCGAGCAGCCGTTTTAACAAAAGTGGCCGGACTGTTTTCGTAGAGGCTAGAGCCATGGCCGTCAGTCATCATAAACCATCAAAACTGGTCTGCCACTTTTAAAAGTGGAAAGCCACAAACGCGCCCTCTGGTGGTTGTGGCTGGTGAACTGGCAAGCCATCTGCCAGTTTGGGATCTCGGCGCTGCTGCTTTTTTGTGCATCTCCCCCGTGCACGTCAGTTTCACTTTCTACAAGAGAAACAGCAGATATTGATATTCCGGACGAGCCCCCAAATGTTAAGAGAATTTAACTTTACAGATTAAATGAGCAGACGATGGAGACGGCGTATGATTTGACAATAATAGACAGGTTTAATCTTTACAAAGAGAAACTAAACAGACACAGTAACAATGGTACACGGAAGGTTTTGCTTAAAGGTGTAAAAAATACAAGGGTTTTTATCTCCAGCAGGACACACAGAGTTTAGGAGGAGATGACGGTTACCACCTCCACATTTCCCATAACGTAGAGGAATATGTCATGACCATAGATAGTATAAATATGTCATATCAGGTCATGAACAGTAGGCTAGTAAGATATTATTAATGGAGATGTACAATTCTCATAACAATGAACACTGTCTTTATTGTTGAACATGCTGGAAAAACCATGGCCTTGTTTATTTATTTTTTAAACGAACAATGTAAGTATCCTATGTTTGCTGACTTTCCCAAATGTGGCAGAATATTTTGTTTTGGGGAAAAGCTAATGTGGCAAGCTAATGACAAGATGTGCATTAAACTAAGAACAATCCTGTACTTAATTTAAGAGTGTGCTCGAGCTAGTTTGTAGAACAATGCGGTAAAATAGGCGCTAACAATCTGTGTTTTCGTGGGTGTTAGATTTTGACACTGGAGGGAAAAAGACAGTGTTTTTATGTAAACTGACTCTGGGGAGAACTGCAGAAGAGGAGACAGGTGTGTTGAGCTCCCAGCTCCGCCTCTGTCGCTTCTCACTCCGTTATTTACCCAGAATTATTGTTAGCTCGATATGTACAGATACTATAAAGTATTAGTATGTTATTTAAATAGAGTACGAACATAAATATATGCTATTCTACCTGATGTAGATATTTATGTTAAAACAATTTCAATTAATTCTCGATGATGCATTTGGAGCTCACCTTTCTTTTCAAAAACTGAGTGAGCAACTGCTTTCCCTCATTGGCCTTTTCTCTCTTTAATCTTCTTTTCTTCTAGTTTTTTTGCCCCTGATTTTTCTTTCTTAAGGAAAGACATGACTCTTCCCTGTCTTCCTCGTTCATATCACGGCTAACTCCAGCTCCTGACTCAGTGATTCAGCGCAGGTGCAGCAGAAGCACCTGTGGGTCGTACCATTGATTGGAGAGGGGTGGTGGGCCCTGCACAGCATGAAAATGACTTTTATACCAAACCAGCTCCTAACTACAAGTTTAGTTTTGCACAAGAACCTTTTTGTTTGTACATAAATGCTATACAAATATTAGTGCGTGTATATGTGTGTATAGAAAACTGACTTCTAAACCCCCCCCTCCACCGTTTGCTGGCAGAAACCAGCAACAAGGCAGCAGCGTTGGGCATAAAAAAATCCAATCTGCGCCCCTGGTGGTTTGCACAGTGAGAACAGTCCTGTGAAGAACATTGCTTTGAAAAGTCAACACTTGCAATATCCTCATTGTTTTCTGAATTATAGTAGAGATTTCGCACTGGGCATTTATTTGGAGGGCACCGGACACCAACTGGGCATCAGTAGATATTGTAAGTGCCTCTGCCCTCTTTGAATATATTTTTTGGCTCACACCCTCTGTAGCAATTTCACCAGCTGGAACAAAAGGTTAGTGCGTGGTTCACTGCTGGAAAGTGAACACACTGTGATTTATTTATTTTTTCAGGCAATCACACTGACAAATCATTTTAATGCAGTGGGCAAAATGATAAAACAAAGTGGACGTTTTCCATAACATTAAAGCATTCATTCACTTGATACACTTTGTCACCAACAAAACTCTCAAACTGAACTGATTATACTATTTTAATTTTTGACTTGGCTTTGAAAGTATTAAGTTTGAAATTGGACAAATCCATCTCATTAAGTTGATTTTCATTAATGTGTTTACTAGAATACAAGAGTTCAGGTTAAAGTCAGGACATGAGTCTGTGCTGTACCGCAGTGATCCAGCAGAGGGCGCTGTGTTTCTGAAAAAGCACGTGACCATTTCTTGTAAATGCTCTGGAAACTCCCTTCAGCGTTTTAGACTCAACCAGTCCTGAGAGAACACGTAACAAAAACACTTCTGCAGCAGAATCAAAGAAAACAGACCAAACAATGTAATAAATATAAGACAATGTAAATAAATAAAATAACAGTAATAAATAAAGAGCAGTGAGTCTGCTGCAGGAGGAAGATTATCTCTGAAACCAACAGTGAGTGCTCTTTTACACGAGCCTTTAATAAAGTCTTAAACAAAGAGGAAATATGTCATGTGTGTTTTTATAACCTGAAGTAAACATCGCCTCCTGACTATGATCAGAGCAGAGGGCGTGGTCTGAACTCCTCCTCCTCTTCCTCCTCTTCTTCCTCAGTTCTGTCCTGCTTCTGTTTGACACAACACTGTCACGAGCCCCGGAGCTTTTACTGAAAACATTCAGGTCTTTTTGAAGGATGTCCTGGTTGTTCTCAGAGACTGTGAGGCTGCTGTTGTTGGGGCTGCTTCTTTCCACAGGACCTGCTTCTTCTGTCGGAGGTACGTTTTCAAACCTCTTTAAACTGGATTTATTCACTTTAATCATGAGTTTAACTCAAACAGTCCTGTTCTGGTCCTGCTTTAGACCAGAACAAGGACAAACCCAGAGTTCTGCCTAAATAAGTTTAAGAGGTTTTATCCTTTTTAAAGATATTTCCTGTTTCTTCTTCCTGTAACATGTGTCTGCTCCGGACAAACCGCCATTTCCTTCATTTTCAGCAGAGTTTAGAGGAAGTAACTCTCGTGTTCATGAGGAAGTCCTCCATTTTGTGGAGACTGTGAGTGGACTGAAACAAAAATATTATAAAATGTCTCTTGTTTCTGAGGTTTTGGATTAAATTGACTGAACACTTCAGCTGTGAGCAGATTAGAGAAAGGAAGGAGAAGAATAAAATTTAAATTATATTTTTAACAGTGCTGTGACAACTAAATAAAAATGACTGAATATGGGACAAAAATATAATTTTTTATTTTGTTTAATTTGTGTTGATCAGAGCAGGTCATGTGACCTCAAAGCGTTGTAAATAATTGATGCTTTCACTGTTAATGTCTTTATCTCAGAAATATGTGTTATTAACAGTGACAAAAATATTTATTTTTGTCATTAAAAACTATGGGCAGCAGTAGCTCAGTGGTAGAGCAGTTGTCCTTCAACCGGAAGGTAGGTGGTTCGATTCCCACTCTCCCCACAGTTCATACTGTCGTTGTGTCCTTGGGCTAGACACTTAACCCACCTTGCCTCCAGTGACTGTAACACTGGTAATTACTGTAGAACGATGTAAGTCTCTTTGGATAAAAGAATAAATGTAAATGTATTTAAAAACACTTAAACGTTTGGAGCTGCCTCTGCTGATGTCACATGTTTAAAGGTATTCTGATAAAAATGCTGAACCCAAGGAACGGTTGGTGCTTGAATGAGCCACAAACAAGACACTTCACTTCTCCACAAAGAGAGTTTGAGGAAAACCCCTGAGTTTTATTTAAATGTTTGTAAAAACTGAGTCAGAACAGAAAGTCCAACTCAAAACAGTGTCATCTTTAAAGACTTCTGTTTGTTTAAAAGAGTTTAATGATGTATAACCAGGAAAACATTAATACTTAAGTTTTATGAGCCTTTGCCACTGCTTTATGTTCAAACATTCTTTAGTTTAACACACTTTAGACTTTTATCAAACCAGGATCCTGCCTGGAAATGTGTTTATTCAGTTTATATTATTATTTATTATTAATAATAATTATGTCAGAGTCACTTTCAGCAGGAATTCTTCTTCATTGTTTTATGATTATTCAGTTTTTGGTCGGTTTAAATAAATGAAAAACACTTTTAAGTGACTCAGACTTAATTTCATCGACTGGTCGAGTGAACTCTCAGAGGGACTTCAACATAATCCATAAATGTTCTCAGTCCTGAGTAACTCCTGTCTTTGTTTTTTACAACAGACTCTGAGACGGTCTCAGTGGATCCTGGAAAAAATGGCATTCTGAACTGCAGCGCCCCCTACAGGATCAATGACATCAACAGAACCACAGTGGAATGGACCAAACCTGGTCTAAAAGATTCCTACGTGTTGTTGTTTCGAGATGGACGTCTTGATCCAACTGAACAAGAGCCTTCTTATGAAGGTCGAGTGGAGCTGGCAGAGCCTGAGCTGAAAAACAGGAACTTGTCGATGATCCTGAAGAACGTCACAAAGAAAGACAAGGGACGTTATGAGTGTCACTTTGTTGAAGCTGCAGCTCGACAAAGAAGATCCATTAGTGGCACTGAACCCATTAAGACCATTGAGCTGGAAGTTAAAGGTGAGTTTAAATCATCTCGACTTGAGTTAAAAAGCTTTTCTCCAAAAGAAGCACTTTCTCTGAAAGATGAGACAAAAGTGTGAGTCTTTTGTTTCCAGAGGTTTGTAAAAGACTAAAGACAATAATGTGTTTTTGTTTGGACGATGACAGAAGTCTGTAGAAGTCTGAGCAGAGACACAACTGAAGCAGACCTTTGTTGGATTAAGACCTGGATGAATGAAACCTGGAGCTTGTGTAAAGAGTTAATATTTCAGACTTTCTTCAGCTTTAGTCCCACTTTAGTCCTGCTTTAGACCTGCTTTTCTTTCTTTTCAATCTTTTAGATTTTGGCTTGAGTCCTGTTTAGGTCTGATTCTCATTCATCCAGGTCTTCATTCAGTCAGTTAGACTTCCTCAGCTCTGACACGCCTTCTTTTGTTTTCTGCAGAAACACCTGGAGACGAGAAGAAAGTAGGAGGCTCTGATGCAGGAGTGATCGCTGGGACTATTATCGCAGGAATCTTTGTGTGTGCTGTTGGTGTTGTTGTTGTTGTTGGGTTCTTTATTCTTCGTAAAGTTAAGAATAGGGAAGAACCAGTGAACGAAGAGAACCAGGATGTAGACCCAGAGCAGGCCTGTCTGTCAGGTTCAGGGCTAGGGTCAGGGTCAGGGTCAGAGCCAGGGTCAGGGTCAGGGTCAGGGTAAAGGTCAGAGTAAAGGTCAGAGTGAGCCGGTGAGCCTTCAGTCTGTGCTGGTCTTGTTCTAAAACCTGGTCCAGAGTCTGAGTTCCTGTGAAGTCTGGTTGTCGGTGGAAGGGCTCAGAAACAGCAGCTCCTGATGAACTGAACTAAGAGCAGAGTCAAAGTCTTTCTCTTTAGTTTCAGGGAGAGTCTAGTGTCTGCTGTCGACCGAAGGAAAAGCCCTTCCACTGAAACGGATCAGGTCCAGTCTCAGAAAAGACTCACCTTTAAAAACAAAAAGAACCAAAAGTATTAACGTCAGTAATAACCTGAGATTATTATTATTAATGTTGTTCCTTTAATAATGAGGCACAAACTAAAGATCATTTAAACAAATATAAACCTGTTCAAACAAATGGAATCAAAGTCTTTCAGAAGAATCAGAGACAGACTGAAGGTGTTTTCATCAGCGCTGAGTCAGCTTTGCTTTTGACTTAAATATTCAGTCAAATATAAACATAAGCTAACTGCATTTATGAATGTTTTTATCTCCAGAGCTGTGTTAGACTTCTCTTTATGGAGCGTCTAAATGGACTTATGTGTGTTTATCATTATTGCTCTGCACTTTAAAATACTGCTTGTTTATGAAAGTATTTCCTGTGACTTCTATAAATGTGTGAGACGCACTGAACAGAGTTAAACATCAGGTCAAAAACGAGCTTCATTTCAATAAAGTGAGTGAATAAACCAAACCAAAGTCCTGTTTATTAAATGATGTAACGTTCTTTAATCCAGATTATTATACATTTGTTGAAGGGACTCTTGCTCTGAGAACATTCACAGATTATATTAAACACTTTAAATATCGTCTTCAGTGGAAATGGACTGGTTCAGTCCAGACCAATCAGACAAGCAGGCGAGGCTGAGGCCTTATAAGGCTCTGCTCAGACAGGCCCCTCCCCCTTCAGCCTCTGAAACAGGAAGAGTTCTGTCGGTGTTTTACAGAAACAGCTTTAACGACTGAAGACTTGTGCTGCTGCAGAAAGTCTGGACTGTCTTTTTAACAAGTCCCTCCTCTTCCTCCTGCATCACTCACAGTGTTTTCCTCCTGTCACAGACTCTGACACACCTGTTCTCTGAGTGCAGCCTGGCAGAGGTCAGAGGTCAGAGACAAGGCTCATATTTACCTCAATGACTCAAACACATTCTGTCCCTCACCTCAGGTCAGAGGTCACCATAACATGACCTCATCTGAATCAGGAGTGTGTGGGACTTGTTTTATTTACAATCAGGCTCAAGTCTGAGTAAAACCAGTCCTAGTCCTGGTAGAACCAACTGAATTTAGGGAAAACAAGTCAAAGTCAAGGTCAAACCAATTAAAACCATTAGATCAGTTTCTGCTTCTAAACATTTTAAACCCGTCCAAGTCCAGTTAAAGCCCGAGTCAAACCGCTGTAAACCCGTCCAAGTCCAGTTAAAGTCTTAGTTAAACCACTTCTTCTTCTGTGGTTATGTTATAATAATAATGATTGATTTTATATAATTTTTTCAGTGCTTTTTCCAGGCTCTCAGAGCGCTGAGTCATTCTGTAGTTTGTTTACTCCAGTCACAAGGGTTAAGTGTTCAGATCAGAATAAAAGACAATAACCTCTTTCAAAAAGAGACAAGGACACAACAGTATGAACTGTGGGGAGAGCGGGAATCAAACCACTAACCTTCCAGTTGAAGGAAAACGACAGTACCCCTGAGCCCCGGGTTTATGTTTAGCACCAGCTCCATTTAACTCTTGGGACAAACAGAAACTGCACAAACAAAAGTTGCTCTGACTAAATATTATTTGTGATGAGCTGCTCTGGGACAGAGGAAAATCAGATCTCAGCTGTTTCTGGTTTATGTAGTGTTCTGTCACATAAATCAATCTGTCCTGTTCAGCCACAGTCACTGAAGAGGTTAACTTCATCAGAACCAGTGACTCTGAGGGAAAATGTAAAGAGTAAAAGCAGGTCTGGTCCTGGATCAGACAGGTTTATGGAGTAGAGCTTATTTTGAAATAAAGCCTGATGGAAACACTGTCAAAGTGTACCGTCTGTTCACTCTATAGTCCTCCATCTAGGACTGAGGGGTTAGGGACTAGGACTGAGGGGTTAGGGACTAGGACTGAGGAGTTAGGGACTAGGACTGAGGAGTTAGGGACTAGGACTGAGGGGTTAGGGACTAGGACTGAGGGGTTAGGGACAAGGACTGAGGGGTTAGGGACTAGGACTGAGGGGTTAGGGACTAGGACTGAGGAGTTAGGGACTAGGACTGAGGAGTTAGGGACTAGGACTGAGGGGTTAGGGACTAGGACTGAGGGGTTAGGGACAAGGACTGAGGGGTTAGGGACAAGGACTGAGGAGTTAGGGACAAGGACTGAGGAGTTAGGGACTAGGACTGAGGAGTTAGGGACTAGGACCGAGTCTGAGTGACTCCAGGCCCTGACCTTTCAATAACATCAGGTCAAAGTACTCCCTCTGATGAAAATATAAACTCACCTCTGACCTTTCAGAGCAGAACAAAGGGCCTTCATACACTTCCTCCTGCAGACACTGAGGTCACAGGTCACACATGACTCTGTTTCAGTTTCATTGAAACTCATGATAAACTAATGACGACAGAGAAAGTCCTCTGGCTTAAGAACCAGACCCTGAGACTCCAGTGACCCTCGGCAGAGACAGAACAAACAGAATCTTTCACTAAACAGTCCTGAGCTGTGTTTCAGAAGAACACACCAGAGCCCTTCAGAGGAACGTAAAGATTTCACTGAAAACAGGAAGTGTTTCTTGTGAAGGAACCTAACAGACCTGGACAGGACTCAGGTGTTTGTGGAGCTGCTCTGGAGGTTTGTGTTCTGGTTCTGGACTGGTTCTACAGGACGCTCAGACTCACAACAGACCAAGATGCTTTGCAGGTGGGACCAGGTCTTTGAACTACACACGACAGAGTTTGTCAGAAAAGAAACTAACTCAGGTTTTATAAAGTGGAGCTTATTATTGAAATAAAACCTGTTGAAGCCAGTTCAAAGAAAAACAAATGAAAGATCAACATCCGCCTTTTTCAGAACCACTCCTGTTTAACCGGGCATTAATCATATGATACTGTTCAAAACAAACTCACTGAGCTCCACCCACTGCCTTCTGATTGGACGATAACCCTGTTTGTGTTCTTTGGAATAAAAAAACTGGTACTGATCAAATCTGGATATCATGCTCTTCTAAAGCTTTTGTTGAAACACAGATAAAGTCCAGATAAAGTCCAGATAAAGTCCAGATAAAGTCCAGACAGGGACCAGAGCTGTATTTGAGCTGGTCCTGGTTCTGTTCCAACAGAGCCTGACCCTGAGGCAGAGTTACTTTGGCTCATGTTCAACCAGAGCCTGACTCAAAACGAAACCTAAGGAAAGAGAAAGTTCACTGTGGTTCAGTGTGACTGACAGAAACAGGTCTAAGAGAATCTGCTGCAGTGACGTGCACAGAACCAAGAAGAACCCTGCAGTAAAAGTGCTCTCTTGTGGTTAAGCCACTGTTATAAAAACATCATCTCAACTCTTATTTTCAGCAGCTACAGACCAACCTCTAACCTTCTATTCCTCAGAAAAACCCTCTAAAACTGTTGAACCAACAGAATAATTACATGAAGATGTTTATCAGTCTGCTTTTAGAACTAACCACAGCTCTGACCTCTGGAACATGGACGTCTCCTGCAGCTCAAAACGAATCAGAAATGATCGTCATTGGTCCTAAATCAAAGGGACATCTGCTCCTTTTCCCTCAGATCTCAGTTTAATCGTCACATTCACAGTGTCTCCAGGTCAGCGTTTGTCCGACGTCTTCATCACGAGTAAACTGGACAAAGATCAGTTAAACGTGTTCTGACCAGGACAAAGATATTCTCTCATATTAAAGCTGTTCTAAAGTCACCAGCTCCAGATCAGAATAAAAGACAATAACCTCTTTCTAAACAATAACCAACATTTCTCACCTGTTTATTAACGACACGTGTTGTACAAATGTTAATGAACTCATTTTACTATTGTTTTATCCGTGTTTATTCCGTTTGTTTCTTTATTTATTCCATGTTTGTCCTTTGTGTCACTTCTGTAAAGCACACTGAGTTACTTTAGTTCGGACTCTTCTGAACCAGGCCTTAATCCTTTCATTAACTCTAGAGGAAATAAACTCTTGTATTTGAGAAAGAAACAGTTTATACTTTTATATATGAAATCTTTCTTTCACAAACATGACTCTTTAGAGATGTTCCAGTCAGGGTTTAACACAGTTAGGGTTTATATTTAAACAACAGAAGTTTTGTGTCAGTGCTGGTGGCTCCTCTCATTTGTGGAGATCCTCAGGGGTCCATCCTTAGGCCTCTTCTTTTTTCAATGTCTAAGATGCCTTTTATTTATTTATTTATTTATTTCAGGGACAGTGCATATTAATAGACAGAAAGAAAACTGTAAATATGCCAGAGTTAGCCAACAGGCTATTTTTCATCTGTAGTCCCATGACAGATGTTAAAAGTCAGGCTAAAACATAAGGAATAAAAATGTTTAGTTACAAAACATTTTCAAAGAAATAGCACACAAACCATAAAAGTATTACACAATATATACAACAGAAGATGAAGTAACTATTGAAGGCTTCAGCTGTGACTGGAGAATTGTCTGTTAGCTGGTCGTTTATTTTGATTTCTAACACTGCTTGTTCTTTAGGATAATTACCTGTCATTTTCTTTAGCTGGTTCCATATTGTTTTAGAGTTTCTGTTTGATTTATCAATTATAGATTGAGCTGAAAAAATCAGCTTTTGCTTTCCTTATGGATCTTACTACTTTATTTCTTAACATTGTGTATTGTAATCGCGCGTGTGTGTAATTTGTTTTCTAAGTTATTTTTAGAGCTTGGTCTCGTTCTTTCATGACTTTGAAGATATCTGAATTTACCCGAGGGACAGAGTTTTTATGCGGTTTGTGTTTGATTTTCTTGATGTCATTTCTAATGTTTTGTGAAATGTTTGGCTGTTTGACTTTTGGTTAATTCTTCACAAACATGGCCTTTTGTT
Organism: Neodontobutis hainanensis; assembly: GCA_024349245.1. Classification (NCBI taxonomy): domain Eukaryota; kingdom Metazoa; phylum Chordata; class Actinopteri; order Gobiiformes; family Odontobutidae; genus Neodontobutis; species Neodontobutis hainanensis. The sequence goes on from JALDNG010000290.1 coordinate 127,953, forward strand.
CCACTTAAACGCTGACGACAGTTACATTTATGTCCCTCTGAAGCAGCTGTGCTCTTTAACTACTGCAGTGCATTGGATGTCCAGGAACTTCTTATATTCTAATGAAAAAGCACTAAAGTGTTGATATTTGGGCTAAATTCTCCTCGTGTCAGCGTCTGTTACAAAACTAAGAGTTAAAATGGAGGGACACAAATCAAAGCTGTGGTCAAGTCCAGCTTATCTCTGTTAAAGTGAAGTCTGTTCTTTCTAAACTTGGATCTGAAAACTTCTCGACTGGACGACTGTGAAGCTCTTTGTTCTGGGGTCAGTCTTTACGCTCTCGTCTGCAGTTAACTTTATTTGTATTTGCTCCTCGTCTCTGTCCGACCTGCTCCGCCCTCATGTCCTGTCAGGTCAGAGGTCATACATAACATGACCTCATCTGAGTCAGGTTCAAGTCTGAATAAAACCAGTCCTAGTCCTCAAAAAAACAACTAAGTTCAGGGAAAACAGGTCAAAGTCAAGGTTTAACCAATAAAGGAAACTGGATTAATTCAGATTCTGCTTTAAAACCCCTTTAAACCCGTCCAAGTCCAGTTAGAGTCCAAGTTAAACCTGTCCCAGTCCAGATAAGTCCACAGTGTGAGTAGGCCTGAGTAGGGCTGTGCTCTGTTGTGCTTGAGCTCTGGAGAAGTCTGAGCAGGATTATTCTAAATGTTTTCATGAACTGTTGAAGTGTGTCCTGTCTGTGATGACCTCTGACCTCTGACCTCCTGCTGCTCTTGGACTCATTAATACAGTTTATTTATTTACACAGAGCTTCAGGTGCAATAGCGCCCTCTGCTGTAAAACTCCACCTGCTCTGTCTCTGACTCACATTAGACTAAATGAAAGATTATGTGAGGGCTGGAACAGAACCCGGGTCTCCTGAGGCGGTGGTATGTGCTCAGGTGAACAGTAGGGCTTCATTATGAGTCATTTTGGACAAAATCACTTCAAAAACATATTCAACGTTTTTTATTCAGAAGAAATATTATAAATATACACTGAGAGGTGCACGACTGAACCAACGCCCTTCTGACCTTTGACCCTGATGTGGACTGTGTCAGAGGCCTGTCCCTCTCTGGACTCACACCAGTACAGTCCACTGTCCCAGGACATGAGCGTGTTCATTTCACACAAAGCCCCTCTGAGGCTCCCCCAGTCGAGTCCACACTGGGTCCTGGTTCTGGACGTGTTCCTGGTCACAGTCCAGTCTGGGTCACAGCTCAGAGACACAGACTCACGTTTAAAGAACTGGTCCTGGTCTGGACTGACTCGGACTGAGGCTGGAAGAGAGAAAACATCATGAGACTTTGATTCAGAATCTGTCCACCATGTTCCAGTCAGAGCCTTCCTCTTTCTCAGTCAAGTGGGTCTGAATCATCCACAAATATAATAAATTTAATAAAAAATAGTTTAATAAAAAAAACAATCCTTTATTTAAGTCTGAAATAGTGTTGCATAAACTTTTGGTTCACAAGCTTTTTGAATGTCTTTAAACTGACAATGTCTTCCATATTGTGTTTTTAATTCATCTAATTAGAGAAAAAATACTCTCCAAATATTGTTTTGTTCATTCATTCATTTTCTACCCCTTTGTCCCGTTAGGGGTCACAGGTGACTGGAGCCTATCCCAGCAGCTTTGGGCCTGAGGCGAGGTACATCCTGGACAGTGGCCAGTTAGTCGCAGGGCTAACATTTAGAGACATACAGTGATAAAATAACATTCACTCTCACATTCATTCACTAGAGACACTTTAGATTTACTAATTATCCTGTTCATTCATGTGTCCTTATTGTTTTCCCCGAAACACCATCACCATTGTGTCGTTTAAAAGGAAAGACTGTTCATGAACTCAACAAAGCTCTGTAAGTTTAGCTTTATTTACTTTTAAAATCCCCACACAACAATATCTTTAGGATTTGGTTCAGTATAGACTTGTTCTATACTGTTGTTGTAATAATTCTTTATCTTTATATTCTACAGAGACACGTAGAGTATAGTAGTTCAAAAATGAAGCAAAAGCACAAACTCGTCACAATGGAACAGGATGAGGTTTGCTTCCAAAAGTAAACATTAGACTTTAGATGACTGCAGTGAAAGCTGTAGGAGGTGTATCTTTCACAAACACTCCCCAAGACAAGCTCCAGCTGCAGAAGAACCTGTGACACGTTCTGTCTACGTCTAGTTCCTGTTTGGATTAACATGAAGGACATGATCTGAAGAGAACTATGAACACAAAGTAACTTTAAACAATAGGAAATTAGATAAAGAAGAGGAGGGTAGATAAAAGAAGAGGAGGGTAGATAAAGATGAGGAGGGTAGATAAATGAAGAGGAGGGTAGATAAAGAAGAGGAGGGTAGATAAATGAAGAGGAGGGTAGATAAATGAAGAGGAGGGTAGATAAAGAAGAGGAGGGTAGATAAATGAAGAGGAGGGTAGATAAATGAAGAGGAGGGTAGATAAAGAAGAGGAGGGTAGATAAATGAAGAGGAGGGTAGATAAATGAAGAGGAGGGTAGATAAATGAAGAGGAGGGTAGATAAATGAAGAGGAGGGTAGATAAATGAAGAGGAGGGTAGATAAAGAAGAGGAGGGTAGATAAAGAAGAGGAGGGTAGATAAATGAAGAGGAGGGTAGATAAAAGAAGAGGAGGGTAGATAAAGATGAGGAGGGTAGATAAATGAAGAGGAGGGTAGATAAATGAAGAGGAGGGTAGATAAATGAAGAGGAGGGTAGATAAATGAAGAGGAGGGTAGATAAAGAAGAGGAGGGTAGATAAATGAAGAGGAGGGTAGATAAATGAAGAGGAGGGTAGATAAATGAAGAGGAGGGTAGATAAATGAAGAGGAGGGTAGATAAATGAAGAGGAGGGTAGATAAATGAAGAGGAGGGTAGATAAATGAAGAGGAGGGTAGATAAATGAAGAGGAGGGTAGATAAATGAAGAGGAGGGTAGATAAATGAAGAGGAGGGTAGATAAAGAAGAGGAGGGTAGATAAATGAAGAGGAGGGTAGATAAATGAAGAGGAGGGTAGATAAAGAAGAGGAGGGTAGATAAATGAAGAGGAGGGTAGATAAATGAAGAGGAGGGTAGATAAATGAAGAGGAGGGTAGATAAATGAAGAGGAGGGTAGATAAATGAAGAGGAGGGTAGATAAATGAAGAGGAGGGTAGATAAATGAAGAGGAGGGTAGATAAATGAAGAGGAGGGTAGATAAAGAAGAGGAGGGTAGATAAATGAAGAGGAGGGTAGATAAATGAAGAGGAGGGTAGATAAAGAAGAGGAGGGTAGATAAATGAAGAGGAGGGTAGATAAATGAAGAGGAGGGTAGATAAATGAAGAGGAGGGTAGATAAATGAAGAGGAGGGTAGATAAATGAAGAGGAGGGTAGATAAATGAAGAGGAGGGTAGATAAATGAAGAGGAGGGTAGATAAATGAAGAGGAGGGTAGATAAATGAAGAGGAGGGTAGATAAATGAAGAGGAGGGTAGATAAATGAAGAGGAGGGTAGATAAATGAAGAGGAGGGTAGATAAAGATGAGGAGGGTAGATAAATGAAGAGGAGGGTAGATAAATGAAGAGGAGGGTAGATAAATGAAGAGGAGGGTAGATAAATGAAGAGGAGGGTAGATAAAGAAGAGGAGGGTAGATAAATGAAGAGGAGGGTAGATAAATGAAGAGGAGGGTAGATAAATGAAGAGGAGGGTAGATAAAGAAGAGGAGGGTAGATAAATGAAGAGGAGGGTAGATAAAGAAGAGGAGGGTAGATAAATGAAGAGGAGGGTAGATAAATGAAGAGGAGGGTAGATAAATGAAGAGGAGGGTAGATAAATGAAGAGGAGGGTAGATAAAGATGAGGAGGGTAGATAAATGAAGAGGAGGGTAGATAAATGAAGAGGAGGGTAGATAAATGAAGAGGAGGGTAGATAAATGAAGAGGAGGGTAGATAAAGATGAGGAGGGTAGATAAATGAAGAGGAGGGTAGATAAATGAAGAGGAGGGTAGATAAATGAAGAGGAGGGTAGATAAATGAAGAGGAGGGTAGATAAATGAAGAGGAGGGTAGATAAATGAAGAGGAGGGTAGATAAATGAAGAGGAGGGTAGATAAATGAAGAGGAGGGTAGATAAAGAAGAGGAGGGTAGATAAATGAAGAGGAGGGTAGATAAATGAAGAGGAGGGTAGATAAATGAAGAGGAGGGTAGATAAATGAAGAGGAGGGTAGATAAAGAAGAGGAGGGTAGATAAATGAAGAGGAGGGTAGATAAATGAAGAGGAGGGTAGATAAATGAAGAGGAGGGTAGATAAATGAAGAGGAGGGTAGATAAAGAAGAGGAGGGTAGATAAATGAAGAGGAGGGTAGATAAATGAAGAGGAGGGTAGATAAATGAAGAGGAGGGTAGATAAATGAAGAGGAGGGTAGATAAATGAAGAGGAGGGTAGATAAATGAAGAGGAGGGTAGATAAATGAAGAGGAGGGTAGATAAATGAAGAGGAGGGTAGATAAAGATGAGGAGGGTAGATAAATGAAGAGGAGGGTAGATAAATGAAGAGGAGGGTAGATAAATGAAGAGGAGGGTAGATAAATGAAGAGGAGGGTAGATAAATGAAGAGGAGGGTAGATAAATGAAGAGGAGGGTAGATAAATGAAGAGGAGGGTAGATAAAAGAAGAGGAGGGTAGATAAATGAAGAGGAGGGTAGATAAATGAAGAGGAGGGTAGATAAATGAAGAGGAGGGTAGATAAATGAAGAGGAGGGTAGATAAATGAAGAGGAGGGTAGATAAATGAAGAGGAGGGTAGATAAATGAAGAGGAGGGTAGATAAATGAAGAGGAGGGTAGATAAAGAAGAGGAGGGTAGATAAATGAAGAGGAGGGTAGATAAATGAAGAGGAGGGTAGATAAATGAAGAGGAGGGTAGATAAATGAAGAGGAGGGTAGATAAATGAAGAGGAGGGTAGATAAATGAAGAGGAGGGTAGATAAATGAAGAGGAGGGTAGATAAATGAAGAGGAGGGTAGATAAATGAAGAGGAGGGTAGATAAAGAAGAGGAGGGTAGATGAAGAGGAGGGTAGATAAATGAAGAGGAGGGTAGATAAAGAAGAGGAGGGTAGATAAAGATGAGGAGGGTAGATAAATGAAGAGGAGGGTAGATAAAAAGAGGAGGGTAGATAAATGAAGAGGAGGGTAGATAAATGAAGAGGAGGGTAGATAAATGAAGAGGAGGGTAGATAAATGAAGAGGAGGGTAGATAAATGAAGAGGAGGGTAGATAAATGAAGAGGAGGGTAGATAAATGAAGAGGAGGGTAGATAAATGAAGAGGAGGGTAGATAAATGAAGAGGAGGGTAGATAAATGAAGAGGAGGGTAGATAAATGAAGAGGAGGGTAGATAAATGAAGAGGAGGGTAGATAAATGAAGAGGAGGGTAGATAAAAGAAGAGGAGGGTAGATAAATGAAGAGGAGGGTAGATAAATGAAGAGGAGGGTAGATAAATGAAGAGGAGGGTAGATAAATGAAGAGGAGGGTAGATAAATGAAGAGGAGGGTAGATAAATGAAGAGGAGGGTAGATAAATGAAGAGGAGGGTAGATAAATGAAGAGGAGGGTAGATAAATGAAGAGGAGGGTAGATAAATGAAGAGGAGGGTAGATAAATGAAGAGGAGGGTAGATAAATGAAGAGGAGGGTAGATAAATGAAGAGGAGGGTAGATAAATGAAGAGGAGGGTAGATAAATGAAGAGGAGGGTAGATAAATGAAGAGGAGGGTAGATAAATGAAGAGGAGGGTAGATAAATGAAGAGGAGGGTAGATAAATGAAGAGGAGGGTAGATAAATGAAGAGGAGGGTAGATAAATGAAGAGGAGGGTAGATAAATGAAGAGGAGGGTAGATAAATGAAGAGGAGGGTAGATAAAGAAGAGGAGGGTAGATAAATGAAGAGGAGGGTAGATAAAGATGAGGAGGGTAGATAAATGAAGAGGAGGGTAGATAAATGAAGAGGAGGGTAGATAAATGAAGAGGAGGGTAGATAAATGAAGAGGAGGGTAGATAAATGAAGAGGAGGGTAGATAAATGAAGAGGAGGGTAGATAAATGAAGAGGAGGGTAGATAAAGATGAGGAGGGTAGATAAATGAAGAGGAGGGTAGATAAATGAAGAGGAGGGTAGATAAATGAAGAGGAGGGTAGATAAATGAAGAGGAGGGTAGATAAATGAAGAGGAGGGTAGATAAATGAAGAGGAGGGTAGATAAATGAAGAGGAGGGTAGATAAATGAAGAGGAGGGTAGATAAATGAAGAGGAGGGTAGATAAAGATGAGGAGGGTAGATAAATGAAGAGGAGGGTAGATAAATGAAGAGGAGGGTAGATAAATGAAGAGGAGGGTAGATAAATGAAGAGGAGGGTAGATAAATGAAGAGGAGGGTAGATAAATGAAGAGGAGGGTAGATAAATGAAGAGGAGGGTAGATAAAGATGAGGAGGGTAGATAAATGAAGAGGAGGGTAGATAAATGAAGAGGAGGGTAGATAAATGAAGAGGAGGGTAGATAAATGAAGAGGAGGGTAGATAAAGATGAGGAGGGTAGATAAATGAAGAGGAGGGTAGATAAATGAAGAGGAGGGTAGATAAATGAAGAGGAGGGTAGATAAATGAAGAGGAGGGTAGATAAATGAAGAGGAGGGTAGATAAATGAAGAGGAGGGTAGATAAATGAAGAGGAGGGTAGATAAAGAAGAGGAGGGTAGATAAATGAAGAGGAGGGTAGATAAATGAAGAGGAGGGTAGATAAATGAAGAGGAGGGTAAATAAAGATGAGGAGGGTAGATAAATGAAGAGGAGGGTAGATAAATGAAGAGGAGGGTAGATAAATGAAGAGGAGGGTAGATAAATGAAGAGGAGGGTAGATAAATGAAGAGGAGGGTAGATAAATGAAGAGGAGGGTAGATAAATGAAGAGGAGGGTAGATAAAGATGAGGAGGGTAGATAAATGAAGAGGAGGGTAGATAAATGAAGAGGAGGGTAGATAAAGATGAGGAGGGTAGATAAATGAAGAGGAGGGTAGATAAATGAAGAGGAGGGTAGATAAATGAAGAGGAGGGTAGATAAATGAAGAGGAGGGTAGATAAATGAAGAGGAGGGTAGATAAATGAAGAGGAGGGTAGATAAAGAAGAGGAGGGTAGATAAATGAAGAGGAGGGTAGATAAAGATGAGGAGGGTAGATAAATGAAGAGGAGGGTAGATAAATGAAGAGGAGGGTAGATAAAGATGAGGAGGGTAGATAAATGAAGAGGAGGGTAGATAAATGAAGAGGAGGGTAGATAAATGAAGAGGAGGGTAGATAAATGAAGAGGAGGGTAGATAAATGAAGAGGAGGGTAGATAAATGAAGAGGAGGGTAGATAAATGAAGAGGAGGGTAGATAAATGAAGAGGAGGGTAGATAAATGAAGAGGAGGGTAGATAAATGAAGAGGAGGGTAGATAAAGAAGAGGAGGGTAGATAAATGAAGAGGAGGGTAGATAAATGAAGAGGAGGGTAGATAAATGAAGAGGAGGGTAGATAAGATGAGGAGGGTAGATAAATGAAGAGGAGGGTAGATAAATGAAGAGGAGGGTAGATAAATGAAGAGGAGGGTAGATAAATGAAGAGGAGGGTAGATAAATGAAGAGGAGGGTAGATAAATGAAGAGGAGGGTAGATAAATGAAGAGGAGGGTAGATAAAGAAGAGGAGGGTAGATAAAGAAGAGGAGGGTAGATAAATGAAGAGGAGGGTAGATAAAGATGAGGAGGGTAGATAAATGAAGAGGAGGGTAGATAAATGAAGAGGAGGGTAGATAAATGAAGAGGAGGGTAGATAAATGAAGAGGAGGGTAGATAAATGAAGAGGAGGGTAGATAAATGAAGAGGAGGGTAGATAAATGAAGAGGAGGGTAGATAAATGAAGAGGAGGGTAGATAAATGAAGAGGAGGGTAGATAAAGAAGAGGAGGGTAGATAAATGAAGAGGAGGGTAGATAAAGAAGAGGAGGGTAGATAAATGAAGAGGAGGGTAGATAAATGAAGAGGAGGGTAGATAAAAGAAGAGGAGGGTAGATAAATGAAGAGGAGGGTAGATAAATGAAGAGGAGGGTAGATAAATGAAGAGGAGGGTAGATAAATGAAGAGGAGGGTAGATAAATGAAGAGGAGGGTAGATAAAGAAGAGGAGGGTAGATAAATGAAGAGGAGGGTAGATAAATGAAGAGGAGGGTAGATAAAGAAGAGGAGGGTAGATAAATGAAGAGGAGGGTAGATAAATGAAGAGGAGGGTAGATAAATGAAGAGGAGGGTAGATAAATGAAGAGGAGGGTAGATAAATGAAGAGGAGGGTAGATAAAGATGAGGAGGGTAGATAAATGAAGAGGAGGGTAGATAAATGAAGAGGAGGGTAGATAAAGAAGAGGAGGGTAGATAAATGAAGAGGAGGGTAGATGAAGAGGAGGGTAGATAAATGAAGAGGAGGGTAGATAAATGAAGAGGAGGGTAGATAAAGAAGAGGAGGGTAGATAAATGAAGAGGAGGGTAGATAAATGAAGAGGAGGGTAGATAAATGAAGAGGAGGGTAGATAAATGAAGAGGAGGGTAGATAAATGAAGAGGAGGGTAGATAAAGATGAGGAGGGTAGATAAATGAAGAGGAGGGTAGATAAATGAAGAGGAGGGTAGATAAATGAAGAGGAGGGTAGATAAATGAAGAGGAGGGTAGATAAATGAAGAGGAGGGTAGATAAATGAAGAGGAGGGTAGATAAAGAAGAGGAGGGTAGATAAATGAAGAGGAGGGTAGATAAATGAAGAGGAGGGTAGATAAATGAAGAGGAGGGTAGATAAATGAAGAGGAGGGTAGATAAATGAAGAGGAGGGTAGATAAATGAAGAGGAGGGTAGATAAATGAAGAGGAGGGTAGATAAGATGAGGAGGGTAGATAAATGAAGAGGAGGGTAGATAAATGAAGAGGAGGGTAGATAAAGATGAGGAGGGTAGATAAATGAAGAGGAGGGTAAATAAATGAAGAGGAGGGTAGATAAATGAAGAGGAGGGTAGATAAATGAAGAGGAGGGTAGATAAATGAAGAGGAGGGTAGATAAATGAAGAGGAGGGTAGATAAATGAAGAGGAGGGTAGATAAATGAAGAGGAGGGTAGATAAAGATGAGGAGGGTAGATAAAGATGAGGAGGGTAGATAAAGATGAGGAGGGTAGATAAATGAAGAGGAGGGTAGATAAATGAAGAGGAGGGTAGATAAATGAAGAGGAGGGTAGATAAAGAGGAGGGTAGATAAATGAAGAGGAGGGTAGATAAATGAAGAGGAGGGTAGATAAATGAAGAGGAGGGTAGATAAATGAAGAGGAGGGTAGATAAATGAAGAGGAGGGTAGATAAATGAAGAGGAGGGTAGATAAGATGAGGAGGGTAGATAAATGAAGAGGAGGGTAGATAAATGAAGAGGAGGGTAGATAAATGAAGAGGAGGGTAGATAAATGAAGAGGAGGGTAGATAAATGAAGAGGAGGGTAGATAAATGAAGAGGAGGGTAGATAAATGAAGAGGAGGGTAGATAAATGAAGAGGAGGGTAGATAAATGAAGAGGAGGGTAGATAAATGAAGAGGAGGGTAGATAAATGAAGAGGAGGGTAGATAAATGAAGAGGAGGGTAGATAAATGAAGAGGAGGGTAGATAAATGAAGAGGAGGGTAGATAAATGAAGAGGAGGGTAGATAAATGAAGAGGAGGGTAGATAAATGAAGAGGAGGGTAGATAAATGAGGAGGGTAGATAAATGAAGAGGAGGGTAGATAAATGAAGAGGAGGGTAGATAAATGAAGAGGAGGGTAGATAAATGAAGAGGAGGGTAGATAAATGAAGAGGAGGGTAGATAAAAAGAGGAGGGTAGATAAATGAAGAGGAGGGTAGATAAATGAAGAGGAGGGTAGATAAATGAAGAGGAGGGTAGATAAATGAAGAGGAGGGTAGATAAATGAAGAGGAGGGTAGATAAATGAAGAGGAGGGTAGATAAATGAAGAGGAGGGTAGATAAATGAAGAGGAGGGTAGATAAAGATGAGGAGGGTAGATAAATGAAGAGGAGGGTAGATAAATGAAGAGGAGGGTAGATAAATGAAGAGGAGGGTAGATAAATGAAGAGGAGGGTAGATAAATGAAGAGGAGGGTAGATAAATGAAGAGGAGGGTAGATAAATGAAGAGGAGGGTAGATAAATGAAGAGGAGGGTAGATAAAGAAGAGGAGGGTAGATAAATGAAGAGGAGGGTAGATAAATGAAGAGGAGGGTAGATAAATGAAGAGGAGGGTAGATAAATGAAGAGGAGGGTAGATAAAGAAGAGGAGGGTAGATAAATGAAGAGGAGGGTAGATAAAGAGAGGAGGGTAGATAAATGAAGAGGAGGGTAGATAAATGAAGAGGAGGGTAGATAAATGAAGAGGAGGGTAGATAAATGAAGAGGAGGGTAGATAAATGAAGAGGAGGGTAGATAAATGAAGAGGAGGGTAGATAAATGAAGAGGAGGGTAGATAAATGAAGAGGAGGGTAGATAAATGAAGAGGAGGGTAGATAAATGAAGAGGAGGGTAGATAAATGAAGAGGAGGGTAGATAAATGAAGAGGAGGGTAGATAAATGAAGAGGAGGGTAGATAAATGAAGAGGAGGGTAGATAAATGAAGAGGAGGGTAGATAAATGAAGAGGAGGGTAGATAAAGAAGAGGAGGGTAGATAAAGATGAGGAGGGTAGATAAATGAAGAGGAGGGTAGATAAATGAAGAGGAGGGTAGATAAATGAAGAGGAGGGTAGATAAATGAAGAGGAGGGTAGATAAAGAAGAGGAGGGTAGATAAAGATGAGGAGGGTAGATAAATGAAGAGGAGGGTAGATAAAGAAGAGGAGGGTAGATAAATGAAGAGGAGGGTAGATAAATGAAGAGGAGGGTAGATAAATGAAGAGGAGGGTAGATAAATGAAGAGGAGGGTAGATAAATGAAGAGGAGGGTAGATAAAGAAGAGGAGGGTAGATAAATGAAGAGGAGGGTAGATAAATAAGAAGAGGAGGGTAGATAAATGAAGAGGAGGGTAGATAAATGAAGAGGAGGGTAGATAAATGAAGAGGAGGGTAGATAAATGAAGAGGAGGGTAGATAAAAAGAAGAGGAGGGTAGATAAATGAAGAGGAGGGTAGATAAATGAAGAGGAGGGTAGATAAATGAAGAGGAGGGTAGATAAATGAAGAGGAGGGTAGATAAAGATGAGGAGGGTAGATAAATGAAGAGGAGGGTAGATAAATGAAGAGGAGGGTAGATAAAGAAGAGGAGGGTAGATAAATGAAGAGGAGGGTAGATAAATGAAGAGGAGGGTAGATAAATGAAGAGGAGGGTAGATAAATGAAGAGGAGGGTAGATAAATGAAGAGGAGGGTAGATAAAGATGAGGAGGGTAGATAAATGAAGAGGAGGGTAGATAAATGAAGAGGAGGGTAGATAAATGAAGAGGAGGGTAGATAAATGAAGAGGAGGGTAGATAAATGAAGAGGAGGGTAGATAAATGAAGAGGAGGGTAGATAAATGAAGAGGAGGGTAGATAAATGAAGAGGAGGGTAGATAAATGAAGAGGAGGGTAGATAAATGAAGAGGAGGGTAGATAAATGAAGAGGAGGGTAGATAAATGAAGAGGAGGGTAGATAAATGAAGAGGAGGGTAGATAAATGAAGAGGAGGGTAGATAAATGAAGAGGAGGGTAGATAAATGAAGAGGAGGGTAGATAAATGAAGAGGAGGGTAGATAAATGAAGAGGAGGGTAGATAAATGAAGAGGAGGGTAGATAAATGAAGAGGAGGGTAGATAAATGAAGAGGAGGGTAGATAAATGAAGAGGAGGGTAGATAAATGAAGAGGAGGGTAGATAAATGAAGAGGAGGGTAGATAAATGAAGAGGAGGGTAGATAAATGAAGAGGAGGGTAGATAAATGAAGAGGAGGGTAGATAAAGAAGAGGAGGGTAGATAAATGAAGAGGAGGGTAGATAAATGAAGAGGAGGGTAGATAAATGAAGAGGAGGGTAGATAAATGAAGAGGAGGGTAGATAAATGAAGAGGAGGGTAGATAAAGATGAGGAGGGTAGATAAATGAAGAGGAGGGTAGATAAATGAAGAGGAGGGTAGATAAATGAAGAGGAGGGTAGATAAATGAAGAGGAGGGTAGATAAATGAAGAGGAGGGTAGATAAATGAAGAGGAGGGTAGATAAATGAAGAGGAGGGTAGATAAATGAAGAGGAGGGTAGATAAATGAAGAGGAGGGTAGATAAATGAAGAGGAGGGTAGATAAATGAAGAGGAGGGTAGATAAATGAAGAGGAGGGTAGATAAATGAAGAGGAGGGTAGATAAATGAAGAGGAGGGTAGATAAATGAAGAGGAGGGTAGATAAATGAAGAGGAGGGTAGATAAATGAAGAGGAGGGTAGATAAATGAAGAGGAGGGTAGATAAATGAAGAGGAGGGTAGATAAATGAAGAGGAGGGTAGATAAATGAAGAGGAGGGTAGATAAATGAAGAGGAGGGTAGATAAATGAAGAGGAGGGTAGATAAATGAAGAGGAGGGTAGATAAATGAAGAGGAGGGTAGATAAATGAAGAGGAGGGTAGATAAATGAAGAGGAGGGTAGATAAATGAAGAGGAGGGTAGATAAAAGAAGAGGAGGGTAGATAAATGAAGAGGAGGGTAGATAAATGAAGAGGAGGGTAGATAAATGAAGAGGAGGGTAGATAAATGAAGAGGAGGGTAGATAAATGAAGAGGAGGGTAGATAAATGAAGAGGAGGGTAGATAAATGAAGAGGAGGGTAGATAAATGAAGAGGAGGGTAGATAAATGAAGAGGAGGGTAGATAAATGAAGAGGAGGGTAGATAAATGAAGAGGAGGGTAGATAAATGAAGAGGAGGGTAGATAAATGAAGAGGAGGGTAGATAAATGAAGAGGAGGGTAGATAAATGAAGAGGAGGGTAGATAAATGAAGAGGAGGGTAGATAAATGAAGAGGAGGGTAGATAAATGAAGAGGAGGGTAGATAAATGAAGAGGAGGGTAGATAAATGAAGAGGAGGGTAGATAAATGAAGAGGAGGGTAGATAAATGAAGAGGAGGGTAGATAAATGAAGAGGAGGGTAGATAAATGAAGAGGAGGGTAGATAAATGAAGAGGAGGGTAGATAAATGAAGAGGAGGGTAGATAAATGAAGAGGAGGGTAGATAAATGAAGAGGAGGGTAGATAAATGAAGAGGAGGGTAGATAAAGATGAGGAGGGTAGATAAATGAAGAGGAGGGTAGATAAATGAAGAGGAGGGTAGATAAATGAAGAGGAGGGTAGATAAATGAAGAGGAGGGTAGATAAATGAAGAGGAGGGTAGATAAATGAAGAGGAGGGTAGATAAATGAAGAGGAGGGTAGATAAATGAAGAGGAGGGTAGATAAATGAAGAGGAGGGTAGATAAATGAAGAGGAGGGTAGATAAATGAAGAGGAGGGTAGATAAATGAAGAGGAGGGTAGATAAATGAAGAGGAGGGTAGATAAATGAAGAGGAGGGTAGATAAATGAAGAGGAGGGTAGATAAATGAAGAGGAGGGTAGATAAATGAAGAGGAGGGTAGATAAATGAAGAGGAGGGTAGATAAATGAGAGGAGGGTAGATAAATGAAGAGGAGGGTAGATAAATGAAGAGGAGGGTAGATAAATGAAGAGGAGGGTAGATAAATGAAGAGGAGGGTAGATAAATGAAGAGGAGGGTAGATAAATGAAGAGGAGGGTAGATAAATGAAGAGGAGGGTAGATAAATGAAGAGGAGGGTAGATAAATGAAGAGGAGGGTAGATAAATGAAGAGGAGGGTAGATAAATGAAGAGGAGGGTAGATAAATGAAGAGGAGGGTAGATAAATGAAGAGGAGGGTAGATAAATGAAGAGGAGGGTAGATAAATGAAGAGGAGGGTAGATAAATGAAGAGGAGGGTAGATAAATGAAGAGGAGGGTAGATAAATGAAGAGGAGGGTAGATAAATGAAGAGGAGGGTAGATAAATGAAGAGGAGGGTAGATAAATGAAGAGGAGGGTAGATAAATGAAGAGGAGGGTAGATAAATGAAGAGGAGGGTAGATAAATGAAGAGGAGGGTAGATAAATGAAGAGGAGGGTAGATAAATGAAGAGGAGGGTAGATAAATGAAGAGGAGGGTAGATAAATGAAGAGGAGGGTAGATAAATGAAGAGGAGGGTAGATAAATGAAGGAGGGTAGATAAATGAAGAGGAGGGTAGATAAATGAAGAGGAGGGTAGATAAATGAAGAGGAGGGTAGATAAATGAAGAGGAGGGTAGATAAATGAAGAGGAGGGTAGATAAATGAAGAGGAGGGTAGATAAATGAAGAGGAGGGTAGATAAATGAAGAGGAGGGTAGATAAATGAAGAGGAGGGTAGATAAATGAAGAGGAGGGTAGATAAATGAAGAGGAGGGTAGATAAATGAAGAGGAGGGTAGATAAATGAAGAGGAGGGTAGATAAATGAAGAGGAGGGTAGATAAATGAAGAGGAGGGTAGATAAATGAAGAGGAGGGTAGATAAATGAAGAGGAGGGTAGATAAATGAAGAGGAGGGTAGATAAATGAGGAGGGTAGATAAATGAAGAGGAGGGTAGATAAATGAAGAGGAGGGTAGATAAATGAAGAGGAGGGTAGATAAATGAAGAGGAGGGTAGATAAATGAAGAGGAGGGTAGATAAATGAAGAGGAGGGTAGATAAATGAAGAGGAGGGTAGATAAATGAAGAGGAGGGTAGATAAAGATGAGGAGGGTAGATAAATGAAGAGGAGGGTAGATAAATGAAGAGGAGGGTAGATAAATGAAGAGGAGGGTAGATAAATGAAGAGGAGGGTAGATAAATGAAGAGGAGGGTAGATAAAGATGAGGAGGGTAGATAAATGAAGAGGAGGGTAGATAAAGAAGAGGAGGGTAGATAAATGAAGAGGAGGGTAGATAAATGAAGAGGAGGGTAGATAAATGAAGAGGAGGGTAGATAAATGAAGAGGAGGGTAGATAAATGAAGAGGAGGGTAGATAAATGAAGAGGAGGGTAGATAAATGAGGAGGGTAGATAAATGAAGAGGAGGGTAGATAAATGAAGAGGAGGGTAGATAAAGATGAGGAGGGTAGATAAATGAAGAGGAGGGTAGATAAAGAAGAGGAGGGTAGATAAATGAAGAGGAGGGTAGATAAAGATGAGGAGGGTAGATAAATGAAGAGGAGGGTAGATAAAGATGAGGAGGGTAGATAAATGAAGAGGAGGGTAGATAAATGAAGAGGAGGGTAGATAAATGAAGAGGAGGGTAGATAAATGAAGAGGAGGGTAGATAAATGAAGAGGAGGGTAGATAAATGAAGAGGAGGGTAGATAAAGAAGAGGAGGGTAGATAAATGAAGAGGAGGGTAGATAAAGATGAGGAGGGTAGATAAATGAAGAGGAGGGTAGATAAATGAAGAGGAGGGTAGATAAAGAAGAGGAGGGTAGATAAATGAAGAGGAGGGTAGATAAATGAAGAGGAGGGTAGATAAAGAAGAGGAGGGTAGATAAAGAAGAGGAGGGTAGATAAATGAAGAGGAGGGTAGATAAATGAAGAGGAGGGTAGATAAATGAAGAGGAGGGTAGATAAATGAAGAGGAGGGTAGATAAATGAAGAGGAGGGTAGATAAATGAAGAGGAGGGTAGATAAATGAAGAGGAGGGTAGATAAAGATGAGGAGGGTAGATAAATGAAGAGGAGGGTAGATAAATGAAGAGGAGGGTAGATAAAGAAGAGGAGGGTAGATAAATGAAGAGGAGGGTAGATAAATGAAGAGGAGGGTAGATAAAGATGAGGAGGGTAGATAAATGAAGAGGAGGGTAGATAAATGAAGAGGAGGGTAGATAAATGAAGAGGAGGGTAGATAAATGAAGAGGAGGGTAGATAAATGAAGAGGAGGGTAGATAAAGATGAGGAGGGTAGATAAATGAAGAGGAGGGTAGATAAATGAAGAGGAGGGTAGATAAATGAAGAGGAGGGTAGATAAATGAAGAGGAGGGTAGATAAATGAAGAGGAGGGTAGATAAATGAAGAGGAGGGTAGATAAAGAAGAGGAGGGTAGATAAATGAAGAGGAGGGTAGATAAATGAAGAGGAGGGTAGATAAAGAAGAGGAGGGTAGATAAATGAAGAGGAGGGTAGATAAATGAAGAGGAGGGTAGATAAATGAAGAGGAGGGTAGATAAATGAAGAGGAGGGTAGATAAATGAAGAGGAGGGTAGATAAAGATGAGGAGGGTAGATAAATGAAGAGGAGGGTAGATAAATGAAGAGGAGGGTAGATAAAGATGAGGAGGGTAGATAAATGAAGAGGAGGGTAGATAAATGAAGAGGAGGGTAGATAAATGAAGAGGAGGGTAGATAAATGAAGAGGAGGGTAGATAAATGAAGAGGAGGGTAGATAAAGATGAGGAGGGTAGATAAAGATGAGGAGGGTAGATAAAGATGAGGAGGGTAGATAAATGAAGAGGAGGGTAGATAAATGAAGAGGAGGGTAGATAAATGAAGAGGAGGGTAGATAAAGATGAGGAGGGTAGATAAATGAAGAGGAGGGTAGATAAATGAAGAGGAGGGTAGATAAATGAAGAGGAGGGTAGATAAATGAAGAGGAGGGTAGATAAATGAAGAGGAGGGTAGATAAATGAAGAGGAGGGTAGATAAAGATGAGGAGGGTAGATAAATGAAGAGGAGGGTAGATAAATGAAGAGGAGGGTAGATAAATGAAGAGGAGGGTAGATAAATGAAGAGGAGGGTAGATAAATGAAGAGGAGGGTAGATAAATGAAGAGGAGGGTAGATAAATGAAGAGGAGGGTAGATAAAGAAGAGGAGGGTAGATAAATGAAGAGGAGGGTAGATAAATGAAGAGGAGGGTAGATAAATGAAGAGGAGGGTAGATAAATGAAGAGGAGGGTAGATAAATGAAGAGGAGGGTAGATAAATGAAGAGGAGGGTAGATAAATGAAGAGGAGGGTAGATAAATGAAGAGGAGGGTAGATAAATGAAGAGGAGGGTAGATAAATGAAGAGGAGGGTAGATAAAGATGAGGAGGGTAGATAAATGAAGAGGAGGGTAGATAAATGAAGAGGAGGGTAGATAAATGAAGAGGAGGGTAGATAAATGAAGAGGAGGGTAGATAAATGAAGAGGAGGGTAGATAAATGAAGAGGAGGGTAGATAAATGAAGAGGAGGGTAGATAAATGAAGAGGAGGGTAGATAAAGAAGAGGAGGGTAGATAAATGAAGAGGAGGGTAGATAAATGAAGAGGAGGGTAGATAAATGAAGAGGAGGGTAGATAAATGAAGAGGAGGGTAGATAAAGAAGAGGAGGGTAGATAAATGAAGAGGAGGGTAGATAAAGATGAGGAGGGTAAATAAAGATGAGGAGGGTAGATAAATGAAGAGGAGGGTAGATAAAGAAGAGGAGGGTAGATAAATGAAGAGGAGGGTAGATAAATGAAGAGGAGGGTAGATAAATGAAGAGGAGGGTAGATAAAAGAAGAGGAGGGTAGATAAAGATGAGGAGGGTAGATAAAAGAAGAGGAGGGTAGATAAAAGAAGAGGAGGGTAGATAAATGAAGAGGAGGGTAGATAAATGAAGAGGAGGGTAGATAAATGAAGAGGAGGGTAGATAAATGAAGAGGAGGGTAGATAAAAGAAGAGGAGGGTAGATAAATGAAGAGGAGGGTAGATAAATGAAGAGGAGGGTAGATAAAAGAAGAGGAGGGTAGATAAATGAAGAGGAGGGTAGATAAATGAAGAGGAGGGTAGATAAAAGAAGAGGAGGGTAGATAAATGAAGAGGAGGGTAGATAAATGAAGAGGAGGGTAGATAAATGAAGAGGAGGGTAGATAAATGAAGAGGAGGGTAGATAAATGAAGAGGAGGGTAGATAAATGAAGAGGAGGGTAGATAAATGAAGAGGAGGGTAGATAAAAGAAGAGGAGGGTAGATAAATGAAGAGGAGGGTAGATAAATGAAGAGGAGGGTAGATAAAGATGAGGAGGGTAGATAAATGAAGAGGAGGGTAGATAAAAGAAGAGGAGGGTAGATAAAAGAAGAGGAGGGTAGATAAATGAAGAGGAGGGTAGATAAATGAAGAGGAGGGTAGATAAATGAAGAGGAGGGTAGATAAAAGAAGAGGAGGGTAGATAAATGAAGAGGAGGGTAGATAAATGAAGAGGAGGGTAGATAAAGATGAGGAGGGTAGATAAAAGAAGAGGAGGGTAGATAAAAGATGAGGAGGGTAGATAAAGAAGAGGAGGGTAAATAAAAGATGAGGAGGGTAGATAAAAGAAGAGGAGGGTAGATAAATGAAGAGGAGGGTAGATGTTCACTGGGGACTGAGAGAATGGAGGAAGAGTTGGATTGAGTATTTTTTACACTAACCTTTGACCTGATGGCAGCAGAAGTGAAAGTTATTCTGTGGGGGGGGCCTCAGTCAGGGACTCAACCTGAAATGGATTCATCAAGAAAAGACCAACAGAAACAGAGCTGTCTGAGCTGGGCATCATATGGAAGGGATCTTAACCCGTCCAAAAAAGACTAGACATACTTTCTGTCCTCAAGAATCAGGCCAAAGACTGATATAGAGTGAAAAGCTGTGATGTTGGAGAAAGAGATTTGTCCAGTCACTGTTCACTCGACTGAAAACTAAGCTTGTGGAAAAGAAGACGACAGAGTGGAGACTTAAATGGAGTTTAATAAATGAAAGAGATTGAGGAGGAAATGTGTGAGTATAAAACAAAATGATAATGTGTCATGTCCCAACCTCGTGTCTGTTGTGTTTGTAGTTAACTTCCTGTGTCTTATTGTGAAGTGTCTCACCCCTGCCTGTCTGTCAGATTGACTTCCTGTCCTTGTGTCTTTCCCTCCTTTGATTTCCTGCTCCGCCCTGATGTGCTCCACCTGTGTCTCACTGTGGTCCCTTTATAGTCTGTGTGTTGTCCTGTCCTGGGCTGGAGTGGACCCTCAGGTTTGTAGTCTCTGTCCTTGTGTGTTTGGAATAAACCCTTTGACCCATCTCCCTCGTGTGGGTCTGCACTGGGAATCCTTTTCCTGTTCTTGAAAAGGTTGGTTCCTGACATAATGGGGAGGTATGTCCAACTCTTCTATGGGATCACTGGCAATGCAATTTTATTTCTATAAATGAAAGAAACTGGTAACTCAAAGTGCTTTACTGGAATAAAAGACAATTTACAAATACAAGGACAACCTTTTATTTTTATTTACACATTCTATTGAGAGAGACCTAGACGTTAGTAGCCTGTACAGAGGTCTAGTCTTTCTCACTCTGTCATTTTGACAGAGCTGTAGATTTTCTGTCCTCGTTTATCATTACCTGTCATTTTTAATTCATACTTTAATAAAACCTTTAATGGCTTTTTGTTTTACTCCCATAAAGGACAGATTATTTGTTTTATTTAAGAACAACCGATAACGTTACAGAAAAAGTGAAAGGATATTTTGTGATTAAACTCTAGAGAACACAGTATATTATAGTATACAGTATAACGCAGTATATTACACAATAAGATTCAGACAAAAATGAACTGAACTTCATTTTGTCAGGCCTTGACAGACTTGACAGGGGACAACAACAACAGCGATGGAATTCATTGCTGCTGTTGTTTTACACAATTCAGAAATCGCTGCACTTCCCTTTTTATTAAGAGTAAATCTGAATATTACTTTTCTAAAACCACAAGTAATCTCAATGACACAGAAATTATGGAAAGTTATAAAATCTTCTTACGGAAACTTGCAGACCAATGAACTCCCAACATGCATTATAAAAAAAAAAACACTTAAAGATAAATCTGAAATACTAAATTGCTTTAACAATCATTTTGTTTCATCGGGCTGTTTTTATATGAGACACTGCATCCCATCACAAAAACTTTAATTGAACAAAAAGGGCATTCATCGCCCTCCATTACCTGTAACTGGCTCGTTAGTTTTCAGACGAGTGACTGAGACTGAAGTCTACAAAGCTCTCAAAGAGCTGGAAACAGACACATCTGCAGGTCCTGACAATCTTAATCCTTTTTTTCTTAAAATGTCAAAAGATTTTATAACTGAACCCTTGACATATCTTTAACTTTAGCCTTTTAAAGACTGTCATCCCTATGGTCTGGAAGTCTGCTTCTGTTCTTCTTTTGTTGAAAGGAGGGGACTCAGCTGATCTTAATAACTACAGACCGATATCAAAGTTATGTATCCTGCAAAGGTCTTTGAGAAAATTGTTGCTGAACAGCTTAAAAAATTTGAGGTTCATAAAATTTTATTAATCAATCTGGTTTTAGAAAAC
Source organism: Neodontobutis hainanensis (assembly GCA_024349245.1). Lineage (NCBI taxonomy): Eukaryota > Metazoa > Chordata > Actinopteri > Gobiiformes > Odontobutidae > Neodontobutis > Neodontobutis hainanensis. The sequence goes on from JALDNG010000290.1 coordinate 148,402, forward strand.
TACAAAGTCCAATAACTGCTGCAGTTAAAGTGGTTAATGACATCACTGAGGCTCTTGATTGTAAAAGGGTCTGTACAGTGTTGTTTATTTGACACTGTTGATCATGTCTTTTGTTAAATCTTCTTCATAAAACCGCTCTGACACTGTTGGCTGGTTTAACTCTCTGTCAGGTAGAACTCAGTGTGTACACCTCACTGGCCTGTCCTCCTCCTTTCTTTCAGTAACCAAAGGAGTACCCCAGGGTTCTGTTCTGGGGCCATTGCTGTTTTCTATTTATGTGAATGATCTTTGTGAAAATGTGTCAAATGCTGTTTTTCAGATTTATGCTGATGACAGTTCTCTATTGTTCCTCTCCTTCAGTGGAACAAGCCTTTGATTTCTTACAGTCTGCGTTTGATGCAGTTCAGTCTCGTCTAAATCAGCTGAGGCTAGTGTTAAATGCAGACAAATCTAAAGTTATGGTTTTCTCAAATAGAAAACGGCTTCCCTCTCGGCTCCCTAAAATAAAAACAGCTGAAGGAAAATAAATCCAAATTGTCTCTTATAAATATTTGGGTTTAGTTATTGATGAAAATCTGTTCTTCAAACAACATATTGATTATCTCGTCCGTAAACTGAAGCTAAAGCTCAGTTTTCTTTTCAGAAACAAATCGTGTTTCTCTGTTTATACCAGGAAACGTTTAATTTCTGCAACTTTTTTACCTTTATTGGATTACGCCGATCTCCTTTTTATGAATGCATCTGATCGTCTTTTAGAAAAGCTGGACACTGTTTATCACTGTGCTTTACGTTTGTGGAAGTCGTGTTCATTGTACACTGTATGCTTCTGAATTTCCGTCCCTGTACATTCGCAGGTGTCTCTTTTGCTGATTTTCATTTATAAATGTATTCTTGGGCTCCTCCCTTCTACCTTCTGCACGTACATGTGTAAAAAAAACAACAGTGAGCTCTGCGTTCTCAGAAGAACACTCTGATGGTGGTTCCCAGAGTCAGAACAGAGTTGGGTAAAGCAGTGTTTCAGTACACTGCCCCCTGTGGTGCATGGAGTGAACTGCAAAAAGACTTGAATCTATCTGAACTTGTGACTTTGGGAGAATTTAAAACTATTTTAGTGAGGCGTGAACATGAGTTTGGAAAATGTAAATGTTTTTAAACTTGCACACATTGATTGTAAATATTTGTTTTTGTTGTTCTGTATTTATATTTTTTTAAACTGTATATGCTGTCGTCTTGGCCAGCTCACTCTTGGAAAAGAGATTTTTAATTTCAATGAGTTTTTTTTACCTGGTTAAATAAAGGATAATAAATATCATATCTATCAATATTTGGCGGTTTGAAAAAACTGCTGCCGTGACCTTTTTGTAACTGAAGGCAGTGACAAAGATGACTCGATTCAAGATATTTGCTGATTGATATGAACATTTGCCACCAACTGGTCAGGAGTAGGAATTACAATAGATCACCCTCAGAATAATTCGTCAAAATGACACATTCACATGTTTACGTTCCTGCTCAAAAAAAGGGTCAATGATGGAAAATATTCGGTTAATGCACCCTCTGAGCCTGTACGCTAAAGTTAAGAAAATTGTGTGAAGCCTTAAATAAATATGACTATAATGTTTCTCTGAGGAAAGATGCACTTTCAGAGACAGAACCTTTAGCGTGAGCAGCAGGACTCACTCAGAGCACAGCCCTACTCAGGCCTACTCACACTGTGGACTTATCTGGACTAGGACAGGTTTAAAGTGGTTTAACTGGTACAGGTGGGTGTAACAGGTGTGGATGGACACAGAGGAAGAGAGAATGATATAACGGGGCTCTGTGAAGGTTTTAGGTGGATCTGAACAGGAGAGTCGGCTCCTGTCCCAAAGACCCAGGCCCAGATCTCTCTGAAAGAACCAACAGGGGGCGCTCTAACCCAACAAACTCTGACTCTTCTGAGCTTGTTTTATTCAAACAAAGCTGGACTTTGAGCTGAACACGTTTAACTCTGTTCAGAGTGTCTCTCACATTTATAGAAATACAAACATTTATAAAGCAGCAGTATTTTATTTTACAGTTCAATGGTTCTTAAAACATACAGGTCCATAAAGAGCAGTCCAACAGGACACACAGCTCTGGAGACAAACACATTAATAAATGCAGTTAGAACGTCTGTATTTGGTGATTAAAACATAATCCTCACTGCTCTTTGTTGAATCCTGTTTTTAATCTAAAGTCCAGGTCTCCAAAGTGAGTTAGAAATCTGAAACGTGTGGAAGTCAAACACTTAAAGGGATTTAGTTTTGTTTTATTATGTTTAATGGAGTTTTGATTTGGCAGATGGATTAAGGATGAAGCTTAAATATAGGCCTATATTTTTATTATTTTATCAGGCTCCATTACTGAGTCACATTCAGAGGCTGGTGTTAAAATAACTCGGTGTGACCTCGTGCACCAGGCAGAGGTTTAGTAGTGTCGCTGCAGAGTCCGAGTGAAGCGTGGAGTATTGTGTCTGAGAATAAACCAGTCCAGGTTCCAGTCCGAGCCTTTAAAGTCAAGTCCTGAGCTGGGGACTGGACTTGAGTCTGACTTGAGTACTCCATCTGTGGCCCTGAACTAATCAACCTCAAACTCAGAGCCTTCAGTGATTCTCACAGACACACTCCAGCCTCGGAGCAGCCACAGATCACAAAATCAAATAAACTCTAATTTACATTTATACACTTTAACAAACTTTAACAAACTAACGTTGCTACGCTGTGTTGAAGAAAACAATTTGAAGAGTTTCCAGAGCTGCTGCTGCCACATGTTCTGTCCCACAGGGATTCTCTTTCCTAACTCTAGAGGGCGCTGATGTCCTTTTCTAAAAGTGTCACAGTAAAGCCTCATAGACTTCACATGAACTGGTCCAAGAGAAGAGTTTTGTTCATGTGACTCAGCCCTGGCTCCTCATTGGCCACAGACAGAAGAGGAGGCGGGCTTTATCTGAATAAAAGCTGATGCAGAGGATGAAGAGTGACAGAGACATGAAGCTGAGCGTCCTCTGTGAGTACTGCCTCTGATCGACTGCTTTATTCATTTGAACAGAAAATAGAGACTTCTTTAGAGACATTGACCTTTCAAACTAGAGTCTGTGAGTCTGTTCTCTTTGTTTCCTGTTTCTGCTTTAAACTAGACTCAGGACTCTCAGGGCGTCTGCAGCAGACACACTTTTAAAAAGAAAAGTCATAGCTTCAGTTCAAACACAAATGTGAGAGTTTCAAGTAAAAGGTTGAGTTTGTGAGAGGTTTCATGACGAGGACACGACCTCTTCATCTTCTTTCTTTTGTTCAAAGCTGGATAATAGACGATGAACGTGAGGTTTTACTGATGATTGGAGATACTTTTGTTCTTTGAGACAAACACAGATGTTCTCCAGTGGAACGTGTCTGGTTCTCTTTTCTCTTCAGAGTCAGAAGAGTTATTCTTGACCTTTCCTCTTGAGTTACTCACATCATTCATAAATAAACTTTCCAACAGTCTGTTCTTGTGCTGTTTCCTGCAGCGGAGCCTCTCTGAAGACATGAGGTGTGTGTGTGTCGCTGTGGCCTCGCTGCTGCTCTGCTCCGCTCTCCGAGGTCAGTCCTACAGCAGTCTGAGGGGTTAAAGGTCATCTTACATTCATAAACCTGGAACAGGCCCCAGTCAGAGCCCAAAGTCTCATGATGTTTTCTCTCTTCCAGCCTCAGTCCGAGTCAGTCCAGACCAGGACCAGTTCTTTAAACGTGAGTCTGTGTCTCTGAGCTGTGACCCAGACTGGACTGTGACCAGGAACACGTCCAGAACCAGGTCCAAGTGTGGACTTGACTGGGGGAGCCTCAGAGGGGCTTTGTGTGAAATCTACCTCTATCCCTGGGACAGTGGGAGGTACTGGTGTGAGTCCAGAGAGGGACAGGCCTCTGACACAGTCCACATCAGGGTCAAAGGTCAGTGTTTGTGTAGCTGACGCTGCTAACTCCTCTGACACAGTGGAAATACAAGACAGAACTGAACCAGACCAAATCTATTTTATATTTGTCTCTGTCTCAGACCGAGGTGTGGTCCTGCAGAGTCCGGTCCTCCCTGTGACAGAGGGACAGACTGTCTCTCTGTCCTGTCTCCATCACACTTCCTCCAACCTCACAGCTCGTTTCCATAGAGACGGACACTTCCTGTCGGAGCAGCCTACAGGTCACATGACCATCCAGCAGGTGTCAGCGTCTGATGAAGGTCTTTATCAGTGTGAGATCCAAGGAGAGCTGTCAGAGTCCAGCTGGATCCAGGTCAGACCAGGTCAGTCCTGTTAGACCTGGTTTAGTCCTGGTTTAGACCTGGTTTAAACCCGGTTTAGACCCGGTTTAGTCCTGGTTTAGACCTGGTTTAGTCCTGGTTTAGACCTGGTTTAGTCCTGGTTTAGTCCTGGTTTAGACCTGGTTTAGTCCTGGTTTAGTCCTGGTTTAGACCTGGTTTAGTCCTGGTTTAAACTTGGTTTAGTCCTGTCTTAGACTTGGTTTAGTCCTGGTTTAGAACTGGTTTAGTGCTGGTTTAGACCTGGTTTAGACCTGGTTTAGTCGTGTTTTAGTCGGGTTTAGTCCAGGTTTAGTCGTGTTTAGTCCGTGTTTAGTCCTGGTTTAGTCCTGGTTTAGTCCTTGTTTAGACCTGGTTTAGTCCAGGTTTAGACCTGGTTTAGACCTGGTTTAGACCTGGTTTAGACCTGGTTTAGTCCAGGTTTAGACCTGGTTTAGACCTGGTTTAGACCTGGTTTAGTCCTGGTTTGGACCTGTTTAGTCCTGGTTTAGACCTGGTTTAGTCCTGGTTTAGAGATGGTTTAGTCCTGGTTTAGACCTGGTTTAGACCTGGTTTAGACCTGTTTAGTACTGGTTCAGACCTGGTTTAGTCCTGTTTAGTCCATTAACATGTTGTTATTATTGCATTAATGCATTAGGAGTCATCATGCTTCCCAACCAATAAGAGCGTTAGGGGCGGGGCTTAGACTGCTGCAGCTTCAAATGAACTGTCCTGGATTTATCTAGTGACACAAGTTCAACAGTAGTTACTCTCACACACACACACACACACACACACACACACACACACACACACACACACACACACACACACACACACACACCAGAGGTCGCACTAGACTTTTTCACTCTCCGTCATTTTGAAGGACGGAGTTGTAAATTTTCCATCGTCGTCATTTTAATTTTTATCCTTTAATACTTATAAAACCTTTTTGTTTTACTCAGATTTTAAGAAACTTCAATACGAGCATAGAGTACAGATTATTTTTGTTTTATTTAAGAACAACAGATAACGTTACACAGTACTTTAAGTGGGCCGGTACGCACCGGTACTCGGTACCGTCACTTCTCCGTGTGCCCAGAACGTGCTTTTAGCGCTCATTTGGACATTTGTTTAAACAGAGGTTACTTGTGTTAGCTTTTCTACAGATGTTGTAGAAGAATTTATCTCCATGCCACTCAGTTACGTAAACTCCTGAACACGATACTCCCTCTTCTTCACCTTCTTTTTTGCTGCTTAATTATCCAGTAACAGCTGTCGGTGACTGCTCAGTGTTCTGTTTGTTTTCCTTCATGCTCTGCTGCATCATGTCCTCTTTTTTCACTTTAATTAACAATATCAGAACTATTTGGCGGTTTGAAAAAACTGCTGCTGTGACCTTTTTGTAACTGAATGCAGCGACAAAGGTGACACGATTCAAGATATTTGTTTATTGATTTGTACATTTGCCACCAACTGGTCAGGAGTAGGAATTACAATAGATCACCCTCAAAATAAACCGTCAAAATGACGGATGGCATTCAGATTTTCCGTCACTGCTCAAAAAACCTGTCAATGACGGAAAATATTCGGTTAATTCAACCTCTGATACACACACACATGCGCAGACACACACACACACATGCGCAGACACACATGCACACATGCGCAGACACACGCACACATGCGCACACACATGCACACATACGCACACACATGCACACATACGCACACACATGCACACATACGCACACACATGCACACATGCGCACACACGCACACATACGCGCGCACACACACACCCACATTCACATGCAGAAACACACGTGCACACTCACGCCTTCCCTTAGCCTTCATTCTTTTTCAGCCTCCTGTCCACTCCAGCTGCCCGTCATGTCTAAACACCTGACAGCCATCACTATTATGGTTTCACTTTTACATAATGTCATTTATTGTACTTTATATATTTATGTTGAATAATGATATTCATTTTCTTTTGTTGTGGTTTTATTCTAAGGCGACCTTGAGAGTCATGAAGTGTGACAAGAAATACAAAATATAATAAATGTTGTTACAGGATTGATCACAGCCCAGACTCCTCCCTCCACCTCTCAGACTCCGCCCCCAGCCTCAGAGCGGCCCCTGGCCCTGGCTCTGGTCTGCCACCTGGTGGTGTTCTGTCCCTATGTGGTGTCCACTGTCCTCATGGTGTCTCTGTTCAGGACCAGGACCAGAGGGACAGGTGAGTCTCAGGAGGACTACAGCCTGGACTCAACCGGACCAGACTGAACCAGACCAGACTGAACCAGACTGAAGCATGTTAGTGTGAGCTCTGTGTTCTTTGTGACTTCAGGAAACCGCTGTGTTTCCGCGGCAACACAGACTGAGCCGGGATTGGACGAGGATTACGATGATGTCAGAGCCGTGACGTCAGAGCATCAGTTCTGAGTCTGAGACACGACTAAAGAATAAAACATCTACTTCTGTTTAGTTTCTCAGATGCTTTACCATTTTCATATTTTTCTCCTGAAATTGAAGCTGAAACTGTTAAATGTTGTTTGAAAGATAATATTTTCCTCTGATTAAAGAGCACACACTCCATTTACTGTATTTGTATTTACATTACATTTTGTTATTTAGCAGACGCGTTTATCCAGAGCGACTTACAAGAAGCTTCCAATCACCAGTGTCACAGCTGGAACACCACTGGAGGCAAGAGTTAAGTGTCTTGCCCAAGGACACAACGGCAGTATTAACTGTAGGTAGAGCGGGAATCGAACCACCTACCTTTCGGTTGAAGGATGACTGCTCTACCACTGAGCCACAGTGTCGACTGTTCTCTGACAACTCCAGCGCCACCTACAGGTTTAGTCCTGTTTTTTATTTTTAGTGTCTGAAGTCAACAGAAGTCCCAGAGCAGGAGGGACTGTGGACTTCACATACAGCAACATATTACAACTATCAGAAGCAGCAGCTGTAAGAAATATTATTAATGAAGAAAAGGGTAAAACAAAAGCATCTGGATCTAGCAAGGTGAAGACGTTTGTCTCTAATTCCAAGAGGCTTTATCAATTCTGAGCTCAACTGTGAGAGAGCTTTATCTCTAGAGGGAGGGGCTTAACCTGAAACTAACTCTGATTGGACCAGACTGTTCTGGTCTCACAGTCGTTAACTCTGAAAGGACAGTGTGACTCTGATGTGAGAGTCGTTAAGGCTCTGGAGAGTTGTTATTGACACTGTTTGGTGAAAGAAGTCATTTTTGTGAAAATGGAAAAGCCCTTTGAAGAGAGGAGGTGGCCTCAGATTCATGTGGACTAATATTTACAACAGTGTTTTGAAACCTAAAACAAGAGTTGCACCCACCTGAATGGAGCAGTGACACTAATGACTCTCCTGAGCCTTTATCGACTCTCGCAACAGGAGTCAGACTTTCAGAGCAACCGACTATGAGACCAGAACAGTCTGGTCCAATCAGGTTTGGTTTCAGGTTAAGCCCCTCCCTCTAGAGATAAAGCTCTCTTAAAGTGCGTTCACACCAAACGCGAAAGATGCGTTAAGAGCGAGTGATTTACATGTTAAGTCAATGCAAAGACGCGATTTAACGCGCGTGGAAATCCTGCGGTGCATTTCGCGCGAATCGGGCGGCACGAATGAAGTGTTTGACGCGCGAAACGCATCCAACGCTTCATTCGCCCGAGTTGAAAAATCTGAACTTTGGCGAAAATAACGCGCCGCGTTAACCAATCAGGAGCTTGCTCTAGTAGTGACGGAGGCGGACCATAGAGGCAGAAATCCAAAACAACAATGGAGGACGAAGTTATCGCTGCAGCCTGTGGGATACGAAACATTTTTGTAATTTTACAGAGCCGGGAATCTTAAAGGTTCTTGCTCAAAGGAAAGTGTGTGGGGGGTCGAAAAACTCTGGTAAGTTGCAAAAAACTACTTTTAATTTATTAGAGTCGTATATATTGTGCCAACTAGCTAGCTAAAGCCGGAGCTAATTTGCCGTACTTTACAACTAGTTTTCCACTGACGAGTTTATGTGTTTATCCAGAGAAAGTGTGCAGAAAGAGCCCGAGGAACATGTATTTAAAGGAGATGGAGAAGAAGCAGCAGGGCATTCAGAGACAGAAGGAGTGTGGACAAGCCACACAGGGATATGTGTTGTTTGTGACTGGTGTAATGTTCAAACGTTAACTTGTATAAATATTTAATAATATAATTTATATATATTCATGACAGAGCTGACGTTTGATGCCAGTGAGCCCTGGTCCCCCACTGCTGCTTCTGCTTCCTCTGCCCCATCCACATCTGCTGCTGTCTCCACAGGTGTGTACAGGTGATATATACATATCATACAATCATTTACAGTAAGAGCTCATAGCCTCTTACATTCACATACAAACACAACCCTGGCGGTTTGTTAATGAGTTGATAATGTTTTTCTGCCTTTTTTGTGTCATTTCATACAGTGCAACCCCCAGAGAAGAGCCCAGGAGAAGAGCCCAGGAGAAGACCCCCCCCGGAGAAGAGCCCAGGAGAAGACCCAGTTCAGAAGCTCCCTGAAACACCTGCTGTAGCTCCAGCTCCATGTTCAGAGGATGAGCTCTTGTCTTGAGTCTGGTCCCTTCTCTGCAGAGGTTTTTGTCTTGGACGAAAGAATTTGTCAAATATCAAATACATACATTAATCTATGAAAGCAGCACAGCTCTGCTTCATTTGTAACCCAATGTATAGTTTTTAAAATGATGCAGCTGTGACTGCAGGAAATAAACCTGACTCTCTTTGTTCTCTCCTTCACTTTAGGATTATTTTATTCCTGCTCGGAAATAGTGCAATATGTTTTATGTATAGTTTCATATTTCCATATATATTTTTTTAAATAAATGTTTATATAATGACCAAAGGTTTTGATGTTTGTGCAAATAATCATCTTGAATTATATTTGTCACAAAAACATTTCAAAATTTCAGAGTGATTTATTTATAATGAAATAGAAGAAAGTTTATATTGTTCAGTGTTTAAGACTAGAATACTTATGGTTAACGTTTGTTCATTTTTATTATATCCTGTTGCAAACACATCTACAACAGAACAGTAAGAAAACAGTTATTTATGACTGGACCAGTGTGGAATAATGAGAATGAGATGAGTCAGATTCCTTTTTGAGGCTGGCTCCATTTATTAAAGAATTAAAGACAAATAAGGGATGCAACACAACGTTATAAATACAATTGTAAATACGATTTACAGTTTTAGAGACAATACTATATTGACTACTGATAACTGTTCAGAAGACTAGTTGAACACATGAATAGACCCCCGCACAGCGCCGAACGGGTTCACGCCGTTTTTCAGTCCTCCAAAGTTAATAGAGCATCGCTTCTCTCTCGACAAAATCCATCTGAACCATTCTTCAACAAGACCGGAAGACAACCCGCCTGGCAGAAGCCCCTCCCATGACGTGAATTCGCATCTGTTGTTAAGTGAATTTCACGCGAATGAAGCGAGTAAACTCAAAATGTGCAAGTGTCCAACTATTCGCGTTTGGTGTGAACGCAGCATTACAGTTGATCTCAGAATTAATAAAGTCTCTTGGAATTAGAGACAAAAGTCTTTATCTTGAAAACTGAGACCAGATGCTTTCACTTAAACCTTTTTTTCCAAGATGTCCTGGATGATTGAGAACCTTCAGACTGAATTAATTAATACATAAAAAGATAATAAATGGTGTGCATTTATATAGTGCTTTTTCTGCACCCATTTAAAACCACATTTAGAGCTTGTACTTTTCTACGTTCAACTGTTACAATAAACTAAACATTTCAGAAGACTTTCTGATTTTTTATTTTTTTTCAGCATTATTTTTGTCCATTTTTAAGATGTTTTAGGTTTTTTGATTTTCATGTATTTTTCAAGAAACTCAGTTGATTAATTTTTAAATGTTCTTTAAACTCTCAAACCTTTGACTTTGACACACGTTAAACATTTGAATCGTAGATAAATCTGAGCTCTTTCAGAAAGTCTAAGTCCCAGGTCTGTGAGTTTGACTGAAGAGTCTTAAAGTGAGAGCAGGTCCTGCAGCGGCTCATCGACTCATTATAAAAGAGGAACTTTTCACTTTGTCTCTGACACATTTTATTTAACATTAAACCTTCAGACAGTTCCTCTGGTTCTCAGTTCTTTATTCCAGAGCAGTGTTTCTGAGAGAACTAGTTAGAATTAGTTTAAATAGTCAAGCTTTATTTTTATTTTTCACTTTTGTTTAGAATTAATTCCACATCGACACAATTTCTTTTCTTGCAAATACTGTTTGTAATAAGTTCTGTTAAAGTTTCTTGGACGTATCTTTGTGAAGAGGAAGTGTTAAATATAAAAGTCAGAAGCTAAAGTATAAATAACCTGAGGACAGAGCGGCTGATGAAGTGTGGAAATAAAACGGACTGTGGTTTTTGTGATAAATGTCAGTAGCTCTGTGGTTAACACTCTGTTTCTGAACAACACCAACTGCACTGAGCAAACAAACAGGAACTACTCCATCAACACTTACAACTGTCAAATAGATAGGTTTTATAGATTTAAAACACTTTATCATTCTGTTCGTCTAAAACGCCTGAAAGAGCAAACTCAAATTAAAAAGATAGCTTTTTATTTAACAAGAGCTATGAATTAAAACAAAGGACTTACAGAATGAGGTCTCGACTATTTCCATTTCAACTTTGAAAACGTATATGTGCAGCTGCTTTTCTGTGGATATGTCCAGGTGTTGGAGGCTTTAGATAACGTCTGGACATTCTGGTGAAAGTTACTTTTGAATGCTTCAACATAAAGACTTTAATGATGGCTCTAATAAAAGGTCCCACTGAGAGGAATCATGTGGAAGACCCAGAGTTTTCAGGAAATACAGAAATAACACAATAAACTTTCTAGTAGCTAAGTCTCGTACCTCAGATCATGGGAAGTATGTGGGTTAATGGTTAGTGGCTACTTTAGATATTATTATTATTATTATTATTATTATTATTATTATTATTATTAGAAGGAGTTATTGGGAGGAAGAGGAAGCTTCAGAACAACACGAGGGAAGTCTGGAGTGGCACAAAGACCATCACAGGACACGAGCCGACCAGTGCTGGAGACATCGAGGACAGAGTGGACAAGGCCAGTGTGTCTCTGTCCACACTCCTGTCTCCCACTCCTCCCCCCACTCATCTGCATGATGGCCCCGCTCACACCTTGTCCACAAACCCATCTGACCCCCTCACACTGATCACCAGCACCCCTCCCCCTCCTGACACCTCCTGTTATCTTTTTTTATTTCATATTTGGTTATATGGTTTAGAGTTACTGGTGCTCATAGTTCTCTTCAGCTCACGTCAAATCTGTTTATGTCCTTCATGTTCATCCAAACAGGAACTAGACGTGACTAGAGGTAGTCAACTTGCTTCTGGAGCTTGTGCCTTGGGGGGGTAAGATACACCTCCTACAGCCTTCACTGCAGTCATATAAAAGTTTTGTTTACTTCCCCAAACAAACCTTACCCTGTACCCTTGATACATGTTTGTGCTTCATTCTTGCAAGAATTAAACCTGGCCATTGCTTTTTAAATTAAACTCTGTAAATGTGTCTGGATTATATAAGAATATAGAATTCCTATAACACCCCCACACTGACGTTTACTGCTGAACAGGTGAGGAAACAGCTGCAGAGACTCAGGGCAGGGAAAGCTGCATCAGATCTTCAACCTAAAGGCCCGTACACACCGGGACGAATATCAATGTGCGTTATTCGGCAGCGTTTTCTGTGTTCACACCTAAGCGATTTTCGCTGACGATGAGCCGAGTGAACATGCAAATTCATTCCCTGACATTAGAGGGCGCTTAATGTAAAACAGAAATACCTCGGTACACAAGGTGGCGCTGCGCAACTTTACGCTTCTGACACTCGCTTTTCACTCAGAAGAAGAGAGCAAGTCATTTTTGTAATCGATGTCGCGTTTGTCATAAGTTCTTTGTGTTCCGACACCAACGAGACCAGCAGCTCTACATTCATCTTGTCTTGCGTCTTCTTCGTCTTATTTCTTCCCGGCAGTGTAGACGGCGTATATCTTCTTCGCCGTTAAGTATGTGTGCTCGGCAAGACCTTTTTGTGTTTGAGCGCCCCCAAGTTGTGTTTTACTGTAACTTCAGAAGCTCCAGACACGTGAGCAAAAGCGCTAATCTCATTGGTCGTATAGTTTTTGACGCGACACGTCAAACCTAAAAAACGAACCCGAGGCATTTTTTAAAAAACTGACACTTTTTTACGCGTGGCGTTTTTCGCGTCGGTTTGAACACTCACATTGGCGCCCTTTGTTTAGTCACGAGGCGTTAAACGTCGGCGAATATCGCGCGCGAAATTCGTCCCGGTGTGAACAGGCCTTAAGCCTGACTCTCCAGAGAGCCCCCCTGGGGTGGAAGACGATATGCCTCGTTCCTGTCCCGAAGACGCAGCGTCCCAGTGACCCCAAGGACTACAGGCCCGTGGCACTGACCTCCCACGCCATGAAGACTCTGGAAACTCGTCCTGGAGCAGCTGCGACCCATGGTGCAGCATCTACAAGACCCACTCCAGTTCTATCAGCACCACCTCGGTGTGGACCATCATCTACCTGCTCCACAGAGTCTACGCCCACCTGGACAAACCGGCCCCCACTGTGAGAATCATGTTCTTTGACTTCTCCAGTGCGTTCGACACCATCAGGCCGGGGCCGCTGGCTGAGGAGCTGGAGGTGATGCAGGTAGATGCCCCCCCGGTGTCCTGGATTGTGGATTACGTCACTGGCAGACCGCAGTATGTGCAGCTGCAGAACTGTGTGTCTGACACTGTCATCAGCAACACCGGAGCGCCGCAGGGGACCGTCCTCTCTCCTTTCCTCTTCACCCTCTTCACCACAGACTTCAACCACTGCACAGAGTCCTGCCACCTTCAGAAGTTCTCTGACGACTCTGCAGTGGTTGGATGCATCAGCGGTGGTGACCAGAAGGAGTACAGGACTGTTGTGGACAACTTTGTCACCTGGAGCGAGAAGAACCACCTCCAGCTCAACATGATGAAGAATAAGGAACTGGTGGTGGACCTGAGGAGGACTAAAGCTGCTGTGACCTCCATCTCCATCCAGGAGGTCAGTGTGGATGTGGTGGAGGAGTACAAATACATGGGTGTGTATTTGGACAATAAACTGAACAGGGGCAAGAACGGGGACACTGTCTACAAGAAGAGCCAGAGCCGACTCTACTTTCTAAGGCGGCTGAGGTCCTTTGACATCTGCAGGACTATGCTCAGGATGTTCTACGAGTCTATGGAGGCCAGTTCCATCATGTAGCGTTTTCCCAGCGATGGGTCATTTACCGAATGGTCAAGTGTCCTTAGACTAGGTCAGGTGTCCTGCTGGGTTTTGCTCCTGTCATAATATTCAATCCACACTCAAGCTAATATGTTGTTTTATGCTAATGTTTATCAGAATAAAGAGATATGTTATAATTATTTCAAATTTTCTATGGTTTACCATTACTGGCTGCTTCTAGTTCTCTTCGGGTCAGTCTGTTCCATTTGTGACATGTTGTTTTTGCTTCATTCAAGAATTAAACCTGACTATTCATTTTTAAAAATTGTAAGCTGTCTGTGTCTCTGGATAATACGGATAAAGAACTATAACAGAACAAACCCCATGAAGAACAATGTTTAGAGACAGTTTTAGACACTCATGCTGCTCCTGTTTGAGATTCTGCTCTGTTCATGTCGTAAAAAGTTTAGAAAAATGTTATAGTAATTTTATATAATATATTATGCTCTCACTCCTGCTCCAGGTCATATTCTTATCCACAAACAAGTATGACTTAATGTCTTCAGCTGTATCTCATATTTGGTGCCAGACTAATCCAAACAATACAAAGACATGACTTTGCACTACATCTAATCATTGTCCAGGGACTCTGTCCTGTTCACTTAGAGACACACATCTCTGACACCTCAGCTCAATACACGTCCATCCACGAGCCTGGAGCTGAGAGGCATAATGTAAACCTATAAAAGCTTCATGTGCTGTAAACTTAAACATGTACCATTGTGGCATGTGTCTGATTTGTGTCATTCTTTCAAGAATTATCCCGTTCTTCCATTCTTAAATTTACCATGTACGGTCTCCGTCGTCTCGTTTGTGATCTGAACCTAAATATTACTGAAACAAAGAACGTAGATTAAAATATGTTTGTGTTAATTAATAAAGTCAGTGGTGCAGTTGATTTTCATTAATAACTCGATGATTACTGAATAAACCAGTCAAGTATATTAGTATTTAACAAACAGTCTTAATGCTGTTAAATACAAGGACATGTGAACGCACCAGAGCCACACTGGGTCTGATCTCGGCCTCTTTAGGTCTATATCTACTTCAAAATGAGTCTAAAGTATTTAGTTTTTAATTTTTCAGTTTCTGAGTCTATTCTTTAGACGTTAGTCTGAATTTAACACCAGTTTCTCTTTTTCTCGTCAGCTTCAGGATGAGACTAGGCTGAAGAACTGAAAATGTTTAGTCCCAGGTTTCACAGATAAACCAGGACAACCTGTCCCTGTGTGTCTCCGGTCCTCAGCTCGTCCTCTCGGTCTCCGCTCGGCTCTACTTTTACAGGACTTTTTACATTTCTTTGAGGGTGGAGTTACTCTTTAATCTCAGTTGTTAAAGTATCTCATGATTCTGTTTTCAGTCAGGATGGAACTTGGACAATTCAAACACTGTATAATAAACTTCAACACCTGGAACTCTTCTGGAGTTTATCTTTTAAAAACTAATGTGAGCCCTTGTTCTTTCACAAAAAATCTTTCTTAAATTGTTTGAATGTTGTTTTTTGGAAGAAAACTGGGAGCATCAGAGAAATATAGTTGACGTTTGGGACAATAGTCGTCTTTGTGGCAGTTATTCACAAACTCACTTTTATAAAAGTGGTTTTATTTTTTCAGCAGCACTTTGTCTTTAATACGACACTGGAATTATTAAATGCATTTAAGAACGTGTTAAACACGTTTAAGAGAAGGATAAAGTAGGAAAGTTGTTTGTAAAGAAGGACGAGGTTGAGTCTTTTCCTCTTTTCTTTATTTTGACTTTATTGAACTCATTATAACCATTATTATATAAAGTTAACGATGCTGGTCTGAATGGGATGTAGAGAGAATGATTATTATTATTTATAACATGTTAATCTTTTGTTTTGTTAATGAAACTTAATTGTTTTGTTCTGATCCAGAGCACTTTAATTTAAATATTAATGAGTCGGTAAAATAATCTGTAATGTTTCATATTTAACTGTTCTCTCATATTCACTTTTAATGATTAAAGAAACTAAAGTGACCTGGGACACCCCCTGTAGGACTAATATTACATAACCTACATATAATCCCATACAGTTTATTATAGATTTAATAAAGTACACAATGTTAAAATAAGGTCTAATAATACATCTGTCATTAACAGTGTATGAACAGTTTAAACGTGTTAAACATCAGTGAATAAATGTCTGTAAATACAGACTGTGACCACATTATTATTATTATTATTATTATTATTATTATTATTATTGGCAGCATCAGAAGACTGGTTCTTTAAGGAGCCGAGCTGTGAATAAACAGTTTAAACAAAAACAGTTTAGTTAAATGTATTGAGCAAATAAAATAAAAGAATAGATCAGCGATGATAATTATTACAAAACGAGGTTTAGATGAAGGGTGTTGTTGGTGGCGACAGCGGTTCAGCAATGGTTAGTCTTTTTAATTATCCATAAAAGAGACAGAGTCAGTTTTATCCTACAGCAGTAGATCAAAAGAGGCGCACCATCACGAGGAGAGCAGAAGGGTTTGATCATACTTTTGGAAAAACCTGACCTACAAGGAACAAATATAACATACATACAATAACCATAGTTATATCTGAAACCAATATAACTATTAACATTTTATCTAACAAGAATAACTTAAATTAGTATTTAACATCGATATATTACAATTACCTATATATAAAAATCAAGTGACTATTAAACATGGTCAATCAGAATCCATTCAATAAAAATGCACTTTTACTTCGTTTCATTTATCACAAACTTAAAATAATAAGAGTATTGAATTATTATAATAGATTAACTCAAGCGACTTGGAGTAATGTCTACGTACGGACAGACAAGCCTCAGTCACAAGCTTTAGTCCAAACAGTTATCAAACTAAAGTAAATCCATTCAAATCAGTCAATTAAACTCTTTATTCCAATAATTTAGGTAGTATTACATAATTCGGCTTGATCAGAAACAGAATTATGTTCATTATTTAAGCAATGAAAGTAATGTTTGATTTATTCCCAGCGCGACCAAACCCGCTAATGTAGCTTGAATGCTAAGGGGGTGTTGAATGGGGAAATAGTGATGAGTGATGCTCATCAATAAATAATAACTTTAATAAAACCGCGAACCAGAGAAACACGACGCCGATAGACGCTCAATAACTCACTGTTGAGGAATAATTAGTTTAGGATCTGTAGAATCAGTGTTTGTCTACCTTCGTCCAAAAACACCGACCTGAGCCCGCCACAGTCACAGCGAGGAACAGGGTCCGAGTGACCTGTGACCCCGGGTCTTAAAGGAAGTCACCGGAAGTGTCCACCAAAATAAAAGGACTTAAAGAAGTGCGGGTGATACTTTTATGATCAGAGATTAAAAGGAACAGAAAACAGCTGTCGACACTTTTAATCTTTATTTTTGTTCAAAACACTTTCATTTTACACCTCTCTCTCTCTCAGCCGGAGAGCGCACTGCATTATGGGATATGCGCTCTTCCTTTCAGGGGGGGCTCTTCCGTTTGTAAGGTCCAGGCCTGACTCTTTCTCGTTTCTCTGAGAGAACTCTGACCCACAGCTCTGTCCCAGAACAGCTCCGGAGGTTCTCTTGGATCTTTGAGTCTGTCCCGGGATGTCCCGGTCCCCGTCAGCAGCAGGGCTCCGTGTGAGGCTGCTGTTGTTGGGGCTGTTTCTTTCCACAGGACCTGCTTCTTCTGACGAAGGTACGTTTTCAAACCTCTTTAAACTGGATTTATTCACTTTAATGATGAGTTTAACTCCAACAGTCCTGTTCAGGTCCTGCTTTAAACCAGAACAAGGACAAACCCAGACTTCTGTCCAAAAAACACGTTTAAAGGGGGTTTCTTGTTGGAACATGATCTAAAAACTAAGAGTGCTGTGTTTTCCAGAGCAAGTGAATGCAGCATAATGCCATACATGGTCTTTCCTGTTGAAGAGACACAGGAACAAGACACATGTGAAAGTCTGGGCTTTGGTGGGTCTTTATAACATGTTCTGTTCACTTAACAGTGTTATACACTGAGTTACACTACAGTGTTACTCAGTGTTAAAGTGCTACTGCAGCTGTGGCCTATATCTGTTCAGTCACTGGTGCAAAATAATGATTATATTATACATGTCCTAGAGATAGAGCCTGAGGCAGATTTGTGTAAACAAGGAAATATTCTGTCTTTGAAATCAAAGTCTTTTCTAAAGCTGTGCATTTATAATAAACGACCCAGGTTTGTACAACACGAGGATAATCTGTAGAATAACATCTGCAATTTTAATGTAAAAAAAATAAGTTCTCATTTAACACAGTTTAGACTTTTATCAAACCAGGATCTGTTCTGGAAATGAGACAAAAACTTATTCTACAGTTTATTATTATTATAATAATGCAGTGCATTCTCTTAAAATGAACAATACAAGAGTTTTGCAGGTTTAACAGAACTGAGACTCAACAGTAAATGAAGACAAGAGTCTGTTTGGACAAATCTGTAGGAAACACTGGAAACTGTCAGAGTCACTTTCAGCAGGAATTCTTCTTCATTGTTTTATGATTATTCAGTTTTGGTCGGTTTAAATAAATGAAAAACACTTTTAAGTGACTCAGACTTAATTTCATCGACTGGTCGAGTGAACTCTCAGAGGGACTTCAACATAATCCATAAATGTTCTCAGTCCTGAGTAACTCCTGTGTATTTTGTTTTTTACAACAGACTCTGAGAGGGTCTCAGTGTTTTCTGGAAAAACAGCCACTCTTCCCTGCAGCGCCCCCTACAGGATCAATGACATCAACAGAACCACAGTGGAATGGACCAAACCTGGTCTAAAAGATTCCTACGTGTTGTTGTTTCGAGATGGACATCTTGATCCAGCTGAACAAGAGCCTTCTTATAAAGGTCGAGTGGAGCTGGCAGAGCCTGAGCTGAAAAACAGGAACTTGTCGATGATCCTGAAGAATGTCACGAAGAAAGACGAGGGACTTTATGAGTGTCACTTTATTGAAGCTGCA
This sequence comes from Neodontobutis hainanensis, assembly GCA_024349245.1. Taxonomy (NCBI): domain Eukaryota; kingdom Metazoa; phylum Chordata; class Actinopteri; order Gobiiformes; family Odontobutidae; genus Neodontobutis; species Neodontobutis hainanensis. The sequence continues at coordinate 167,064 of JALDNG010000290.1, forward strand.
GCTCGACAAAGAAGATCCATTAGTGGCACTGAACCCATTAAGACCATTTACCTGGAAGTTAAAGGTGAGTTTAAATCAGATCGACTTGAGTTAAAAAGCTTTTCTCCAAAAGAAGCACTTTCTCTGAAAGATGAGACAAAAGTGAGTCTTTTGTTTCCAGAGGTTTGTAAAAGACTAAAGACAATAATGTGTTTTTGTTTGGACGATGACAGAAGTCTGTAGAAGTCTGAGCAGAGACACAACTGAAGCAGACCTTTGTTGGATTAAGACCTGGATGAATGAAACCTGAGAGCTTGTGTAAAGTGCATTAGTGTCATGTTTGTTCAAAACCAAAGTTATTTTTCACATATTATTCAGTTTATTTTATTATTAATGCAGATCATTTTCCTAAAATACAAGTTTTTACAAGAGTTTTGCAGGTTTAACAGAACTGAGACTCAACAGTAAATGAAGACAAGAGTCTGTTTGGACAAATCTGTAGGAAACACTGGAAACTGTCAGAGTCACTTTCAGCAGGAATTCTTCTTCATTGTTTTATGATTATTCAGTTTTGGTCGGTTTAAATAAATGAAAAACACTTTTAAGTGACTCAGACTTAATTTCATCGACTGGTCGAGTGAACTCTCAGAGGGACTTCAACATAATCCATAAATGTTCTCAGTCCTGAGTAACTCCTGTCTTCTTTGTTTTTTACAACAGACTCTGAGAGGGTCTCAGTGGATCCTGGAGAAACAGCCACTCTTCCCTGCAGCGCCCCCTACAGGATCAATGACATCAACAGAACCATTGTGGAATGGAGCAAACCTGGTCTAAAAGATTCCTACGTGTTGTTGTTTCGAGATGGACGTCTTGATGCAGCTAAACAAGAGCCTTCTTATAAAGGTCGAGTGGAGCTGGCAGAGCCTGAGCTGAAAAACGGGGACTTGTCGATGATTCTGAAGAAAGTCACAAAGAAAGACGAGGGACTTTATGAGTGTTACTTTATTGGAGCTGGAGCTCGACAAAAGAGAGCCGCCCCCAAACCCATTAAGATCATTGAGCTTGAAGTTAAAGGTGAGTTTAAATCAGATCGACTTGAGTTAAAAATCTTTTCTCCAAAAGAAGCACTTTCTCTGAAAGATGAGACAAAAGTGTGAGTCTGTTGTTTCCAGAGGTTTGTAAAAGACTAAAGACAATAATGTGTTTTTGTTTGGACGATGACAGAAGTCTGTAGAAGTCTGAGCAGAGACACAACTGAAGCAGACCTTTGTTGGATTAAGACCTGGATGAATGAAACCTGGAGCTTGTGTAAAGTGCATTAGTGTCATGTTTGTAGTGTTTTTAGAGTTCCACAGAGTTAATATTTCAGAATTTCTTCAGCTCTGTTTGAACCTGGACCTGCTTTAGTCCTGCTTTAGATCTGCTTTTCTTTCTTTTCAATCTTTTAGACTTTGGCTTGAGTCCTGTTTAGGTCTGATTCTCATTCATCCAGGTCTTCATTCAGTCAGTTAGACTTCCTCAGCTCTGACACGCCTTCTTTTGTTTTCTGCAGAAACACCTGGAGACGAGAAGAAAGTAGGAGGCTCTGATGCAGGAGTGATCGCTGGGACTATTATCGCAGGAATCTTTGTGTGTGCTGTTGGTGTTGTTGTTGTTGTTGGGTTCTTTGTTCTTCGTAAAGTTAAGAATAGGGAAGAACCAGTGAACGAAGAGAACCAGGATGTAGACCCAGAGCAGGCCTGTCTGTCAGGTTCAGGGCTAGGGTCAGGGTCAGGGTCAGAGCCAGGGTCAGAGTAAAGGTCAGAGTGAGCCGGTGAGCCGGTGAGCCTTCAGTCTGTGCTGGTCTTGTTCTAAAACCTGGTCCAGAGTCTGAGTTCCTGTGAAGTCTGGTTGTCGGTGGAAGGGCTCAGAAACAGCAGCTCCTGATGAACTGAACTAAGAGCAGAGTCAAAGTCTTTCTCTTTAGTTTCAGGGAGAGTCTAGTGTCTGCTGTCGACCGAAAGCAAAAGCCCTTCCACTGAAACGGATCAGGTCCAGTCTCAGAAAAGACTCACCTTTAAAAACAAAAAGAACCAAAAGTATTAACGTCAGTAATAACCTGAGATTATTATTATTAATGTTGTTCCTTTAATAATGAGGCACAAACTAAAGATCATTTAAACAAATATAAACCTGTTCAAACAAATGGAATAAAAGTCTTTCAGAAGAATCAGAGACAGACTGAAGGTGTTTTCATCAGCGCTGAGTCAGCTTTGTTTGTTTTTTATATTTTTAATATTCATAATAGAGACTAACTGCATTAATGAATCTGTTTTTGTCTCAGAGCTGTGTCCTGTTGGACTGCTCTTTATCTGTATTTTTAATCATTATTGAACAGAGTAACAGACTGTTTGTTGTGTTAGAGCGCCCCCTGTTGGTTCTTTCAGAGGTCTTCAGATCTGGGCCTGGGTCTTTGGGACAGGTCCGACACTCCTGTTTAGATCCAACTAAAACCTGTTCAGATCCATCTAAAACCTGTTCAGACCATCTAAAACCTGTTCAGACCATCTAAAACCTGTTCAAATCCATCTAAAACCTGTTCAGATCCATCTAAAACCTGTTCAGATCCATCTAAAACCTTTTCAAATCCATCTAAAACCTGTTCAGATCCATCTAAAACCTGTTCAGATCCATCTAAACCCTGTTCAGATCCATCTAAAACCTGTTCAGATCCATCTAAAACCTGTTCAGATCCATCTAAAACCTGTTCAGACCATCTAAAACCTGTTCAGACCATCTAAAACCTGTTTAGATCCACCTAAAACCTGTTTAGACCCATCTAAAACCTGTTCAGACCCACCTAAAACCTGTTTAGATCCACCTAAAACCTGTTTAGACCCATCTAAAACATGTTCAGACCATCTAAAACCTGTTTAGATCCACCTAAAACCTGTTTAGATCCACCTAAAACCTGTTCAAATCCATCTAAAACCTGTTCAGACCCATCTAAAACCTGTTTAGACCATCTAAAACCTGTTTAGATCCACCTAAAACCTGTTTAGACCCATCTAAAACATGTTCAGACCATCTAAAACCTGTTTAGATCCACCTAAAACCTGTTTAGATCCATCTAAAACCTGTTCAAATCCATCTAAAACCTGTTCAGACCATCTAAAACCTGTTTAGATCCATCTAAAACCTGTTTAGATCCATCTAAAACCTGTTCAAATCCATCTAAAACCTGTTCAGACCCATCTAAAACCTGTTCAGACCATCTAAAACCTGTTTAGATCCATCTAAAACCTGTTTAGATCCAACTAAAACCTGTTTAGATCCAACTAAAACCTGTTCAGATCCAACTTAAGCTTTATTGTAACTTTTTTAAAACAAGGGTTTAGTCCTTGTGTAGAAATATGGACTGACACCTACAGAAGCTGTGGACGTCACAGAAACAACAGTTAGACTAGTTTATAAGGTCAGAGGTCACACAAATGCACTCTTTTTAAGGCACAAACATTAAAATGAATGGATCTGATATAATTCACTCAAACTATTTACAAAGTGAGACATTATTGAGTTTCAGACAAAATAAAAACATGTTCAAAGAAAGAGAGGGTTTCTTTAAAAAAAATGAAGCAGTTCAACACGAGCCGAGCTTCCAGTGACTTTATGAAACAGGTTTGAAACTTTTATTTTGGAATTTAAGATGGTTTGTTTTAACCATAGTTTGAGATAAACACTTTATTCAAAGAAGTGCAGACAAATCAGAGTTTACCCTTTTCTTCATCATCTGTTGCCGGGCAGACTCTGGAAAGAAACTAGTCTCTCTCAGTTCAAAAGGTTTAGACCTGGTTTAGTTCAGTCCCTGGTCTTTTGTTTAGGCCTGGGACTCTGCTGGACTAGACCTGGACTCTGCTGGACTAGACCTGGACTCAGTTGGACTCTGTTGGACTCTGCTGGACTAGACCTGGACTCTGCTGGGCTCTGCTGGACTAGACCTGGACTCAGTTGGACTCTGTTGGACTCTGCTGGACTAGACCTGGACTCTGCTGGACTAGACCTGGACTCAGTTGGACTCAGTTGGACTCTGCTGGACTAGACCTGGACTCAGTTGGACTCTGCTGGACTAGACCTGGACTCTGTTGGTCTCTGGATGTTCAGGGAGGAATAGACCACCTCTGGATCTGCTCAAAACAAAACAAAATATTTCACTTGTTTAGTGCCTTTAAAAGATCCAGACCTGGACCAGACCTGGACCAGACTTGGGACCAGACCTGGATCGGACCTGGACCAGACCTGGGACCAGACCTGGGACCAGACCAGGACCAGACCAGGACCAGACCAGGACCAGACCAGGACCAGACCTGGACCAGACCTGGACCGTTCTGTGGTGGCGCCCCCTGCAGGTGAGTGACAGTGTTGTGTCCTTTGGGAGGGTCTCAGAGGCAGGGTTTAGGGGTCATGACCCTGTGCCCCTGACATTTATAATTCGATCCCTCTCCTGCCCAACAGTCCGACCAGCCAGACCCAAAGACTTTCTCAGTGAAGATAAGTGGGTCTGAACCCCTCACTTTGAGCCCAACACCATCGACCAATGATAATGGTTTAATCTGAAACAGGGCGGGCTTTAGCTGACGACTCATAAAGAAGAGGAAGTGACAATGTCATACATTCTTTTCTCTGATTGGTTCAATCTGCATTAGTCCCGCCTCCTGCAGCTTGTGATATTATTATTTTAATTTACGATCTATGGATATTATTCAGTCAACTTCTGTTTCAGAGAAAACGGGTCAAAGGTCAAAAGGTTTGGGACTGAGATTGAAAAGTCTCTGAGACCTGTGGATGTCAGCAGGGGGCGCCACCTCCATCACGACTAAATAAAGAATCATGAGATACTTTCACAAGATTTAAAAATTAACTCAATAAATATTTCAAAGTGTTCTATAATAAACGGTGTCTGTTTCAGTGAAAGACAATAAACACTGAAAGAAATCAAAATTATACTCGACCTGCGTTTGTCCGTCTCTGAGCTGAGTCTGCTCCTGAAACACAGAGACCTGGTTTAGACCTGGTTTAGACCTGGTTTAGACCTGGTTTAGACCCGGTTCAGACCCGGTTCAGACCTGGTTTAGTCCTGGTTTAGTCCTGGTTTAGACCCGGTTCAGACCCGGTTCAGACCCGGTTCAGACCTGGTTCAGACCTAATTCAAACCTGGTTTAGACCTGGTTTAGACCTGGTTTAGACCTGGTTCAGTCCTGGTTCAGACCTAATTCAAACCTGGTTTAGACCTGGTTTAGACCCGGTTCAGACCCGGTTCAGACCTGGTTTAGTCCTGGTTTAGTCCTGGTTTAGACCCGGTTCAGACCCGGTTCAGACCCGGTTTAGTCCTGGTTTAGTCCTGGTTTAGAACCTGGTTTAGACCCGATTCAGACCTGGTTCAGACCTGGTTCAGACCTAATTCAAACCTGGTTTAGACCTGGTTTAGACCTGGTTCAGTCCTGGTTCAGACCTGGTTCAGACCTAATTCAAACCTGGTTTAGACCTGGTTTAGACCTGGTTTAGACCCGGTTCAGACCCGGTTCAGACCTGGTTTAGTCCTGGTTTAGTCCTGGTTTAGACCCGGTTCAGACCCGGTTCAGACCTGGTTTAGTCCTGGTTTAGTCCTGGTTTAAACCTGGTTTAGAACCTGGTTTAGACCCGATTCAGACCTGGTTCAGACCTGGTTCAGACCCGGTTCAGACCTGGTTTAGTCCTGGTTTAGTCCTGGTTTAAACCTGGTTTAGAACCTGGTTTAGACCCGATTCAGACCTGGTTCAGACCTGGTTCAGACCCGGTTCAGACCCAGTTTAGTCCTGGTTCAGACCCGGTTCAGACCTGGTTTAGACCTGGTCTTACCTCTGATGGTGATGTGTTGGTAAATGACCTCGTCTCTTGTATTAATTGTAGAATAAACTGGACTCTGCTCAGTTTCTGTAAAAAAACATCAGACACAAAATTTACAAAGAGTTGTTCAGAGGTACTTTTTACATATAATTCATTTTTATCCATCTTTTTTTTTTACAGAAATAAATACCATTAAAATTGAATTAGGAATATTATACAAAAGGTTTGTGAATAATAATAATAATAATTAATTAATTATAATAATAATTATAATAATAATAAATTTAATTAAACTAAAATAGATATAATTCATTTTATTGAGACAAAGCCCCCAGCTGCTGTATAAATCCATTTCGGGGAAGATAGGTGTGATTTCCGGTCGTGCTGAGATGTCCGTCTGAGGAGACTCTGGTGCATTAGACGTGTTTCCTGTTTATCAGAGTCTTGTGGTTTTCACTTGAATCCGAGCGACTGCTTTTATTGTGAAACAGGAAACTAGACGACCACAGAGTCTGCAGCCTCGGCTCAGACCCTCACCACACGGTGTTAGAGCAAAACAATCTCACCAACGCCTCTCAGACCAGGGCCAGCTCAGGACAACTCTAAACTAAACCCACAGCCTGGACACTACAGAGTCCTGAGCTTCAGCTGGACCAGCTGGACCAGGACCAGCAGGACCAGGACCAGCAGGACCAGCTGGACCAGGACCAGCTGGACGAGCTGGACCAGCAGGACCAGGACGAGCTGGACCAGGACCAGGACGAGCAGGACCAGCTGGACCTGGACCAGCAGGATGAGCTGGACCAGCTGGACCAGGACCAGCAGGACGACCAGGACCAGCTGGACCAGGACCAGGGCCAGCTCTAAACTAAACCCACAGCCTGGACACTACAGAGTCCAGAGCTTCAGCTGGACCAGCAGGACCAGGACCAGGACGAGCAGGACCAGCTGGACCAGGACCAGCAGGACCAGGACGATCTGGACGAGCTGGACCAGGACCAGGACCAGCTGGACCAGGACCAAGACCAGCAGGACAAGGACGAGCTGGACCAGCAGGACCAGAACCAGCGGGACCAGTACGAGCAGGGCGAGCTGGACCAGGACGAGCAGGATGAGCTGGACCAGGACCAGGACAAGCTGAACCAGGACCAGGACGAGCAGGACCAGGACAAGCTGAACCAGGACCAGGACGAGCAGGACCAGGACGAGCTGGACCAGCGAGACCCTCAGATAACAACAGACGTAATGAGACTGAAAGACATTCAGAAAAGGGAGCCAGGGCTGGACAGACTTTTGTTTAAGTCGTCTTGTTTGGGTTTAGTCGGACCTGCTGCAGACGACATGAGGGGACCCTGAGGGGGTCACTGTGGGGGTCACTGTGGGGTCAACACCAGAGCTACATGACACAGCAGTGTAAAGTCGACTTTACCTGCGCTGCGTCTGATTGGCCGTCTCTGATCATGTGATATCCGAATGTCGCTGTACGTGACGTCGTCTGAGGAGACGTTTTCTTCGACAGAAAAAAAACACATGTCACAGATTACATTAATATGATCTGAAAAAGATTTAACAGAGTCAGAGTCAGACGAGAGACTGACCTGTAGCTCTCCTGAGTCTGCTCCGTTTCACCAGCACCACCAGTAGAACCAGAAGAACCAGAAGAACCAGGCCGACGAGGGTCCACATCAACAGGACCAGACGAGAGGAGGAAGAGGAGGAGGAGGAGGAGGAGGAGGATGTAAAGGCAACAGAAGGAGTTGTGACAGAAGTGGTTTGGTTTGGTCTGTTTTTCCCTGAAACAGAACAAACAAGATTTAAAATCAGAACTTTTATTAAATATGTATAAAACACTCAGCTTTAGGACAGTGTGGCTCTGAAGACCATGACCAGGACCAGGACCTGGACTTGAAGCAGGTCTTTGTCTGAGCCTGAGTCTGAGTCACGTTGGAACTTTTGAATTTAGAAGACACCTTCAGGGCCCTTTTTAAAATCCTGGGTTATTGTTTACACCCCTGAGTCAGACAGAAGGTCCGTCCAAAACCTGGATTTATAAAAGAACACTCTCTCTCTCTGTGTTCTGGAAATAACACTGACTG
>JALDNG010000290.1:177500-260136 GCA_024349245.1 Neodontobutis hainanensis
AGACCCAGACCAGACTCAGCTCTAATAAGTCTAATGAGAGTTGCAGAAAGAGTAAGATGCAGGTCTTGTGTGGAAAGTATTTCTGAGAACAACAGTTTGTGGAGGAGGGACACAAACACATTTGACAGAATGAGTTTTTTCACACGTTCGTCTGAGAGTGACAGGTCATGACACAGATAAACTCTAAGACTTCACCTGAGCCCTGAACATCCATAAACCACACACTTCCTCCTCGCCACAATAAGACAGAAGAGATACTCACAGAAGACGCTCAGCTCCATGACTCCGTCTGTCACTCTTCATCCTCTGCATCAGTTTTTGTCAGAACTAACCCCGCCTCTTCCTCTTCCTCTCGGGCCAGTTTCAGTAAAAGACAGGGTTTCAGAGGAAACCTTCTCAGATGAAGAGAGTGACCGGGACCAAACCAAACTAAGAATGTCCACATTCAGTATCAGCTTTGGACTGGTCCAGCACGGACTACAGCTGGTTTTAACTGGTCCAGCACAGACAAGAACTGGTTTTAACTGGTCCAGCACGGACTAGAACTGGTTTTAACTGGTCCAGCACGGACTAGAACTGGTTTTAACTGGTCCAGCACAGACTAGAACTGGTTTTAACTGGTCCAGCACGGACTACAGCTGGTTTTAACTGGTCCAGCACAGACAAGAACTGGTTTTAACTGGTCCAGCACGGACTAGAACTGGTTTTAACTGGTCCAGCACAGACTAGAACTGGTTTTAACTGGTCCTGCACGGACTACAGCTGGTTTTAACTGGTCTGGCACCAGAGGTCGCATTAACTGAATATTTTACATCATTGACATTTTTTTTAGCAGGGACAGAAAAATCTTAAAGCCATCCATCATTTTAATGTAACGTATTGTAATTCCTACTCCTGACCAGTTGGTGGCGAATGTACATCAATCAGCAATTATCTTGAATCGTGTGGTCTTTGTCGCTGCATTCAGTTTTTAATAAAAGTGAAAAAGAGGACATGATGCAGTGGAGGATGAAGGAGGACAAACGGAGAACACTGAACAGTCACGACAGCTGTTACAGGACAAACAGCAGAAGGAGGAGAAGAAGAGAGAGTGTTCAGTGGGAACAGGAGTTTACGTGGCTGCTCTGAGACATCTGTAGAAAAACTAACAGAAGTAATGGACTTGTCAGAGGACAACAACAGTGATGGACTTTAGTTCAATCACAAAAATATCCTTTCACTTTTTGTGTAACGTTATCTGTTGTTCTTAAATAAAATGAATAGTCTGTCCTAGATGAGTTGCAGTTATTGCCCCTGTGTGAGAAAGACTGAGGCAGAACAGGAGGCAGTTCCTGGTCTGAACAGAAGGGGGCAGTGTTTAACCAGAAAAGCTCAGCTGTAGGTTTTGATTTTCAGAGAAACAAAAGTGTGAGCTGTGTTTGACTCAGTCAGTTTCTTTTTTCTGTCGCTCCCTGTTTCCTGTAAATGCTAAGCCCCGCCCCTCACTGCCCTGGGACACAGGCTCCCTCCGAGACTCAGACTCGCTCCGAGACTCAGACTCGCTCAGAGACTGATTCTGAACTGAGCTGAACACAATGGAACACAGGACACTCAGGTCTGACATGGACCACAGCTCTCAGACCTGTCAGACGAAGGAGAGGTGTGAGCGCTTTGGTCCATCTCAGACCTCAGTGACCCCAGTGACCTCGGTGACCTCAGGGACCTCAGGGACCTTTCAGTACAAAATGGGGCTGTGGAGCTTACTGCTGCTGCTGCTGTCGGCACCGTGCTTCGCTCAAACAGGTCAGACTCACGAGAAACAAACACAGGAAGCAGGAAATGAAATCTATTTACTGTGTTTAAATCTGATTAAGCAGAATCATTTTTATTAATCTGGTATTGTTTGTACTTTTATTCTGTTTTTAAAATCCCACAGAGCTCTCAATAACACACATAATAATACTAATAATAATAATAATCATAATGTGACCTCAGGACTCCAGACATTAACACAATAACGTCACAGACACATTAATCCTGAATCAAGAGTTAAACACGTCCAGCTCTGGTTAAATTAAAGTCAGGATAAGCGTTTCGTCTGGTTGTGTTTGTGCTGAAACTGAAGAGCCTCGCCTGGAGACGGATGAGTCACAGCTGTTCTCTGCTCTGATTGGTCGAGCCCCAGGGCAGACGACAGTTGTAAACACAGATCTGAGTCAGGGATCGACACAGATACATTCCACTTTTATTACACTTACTCAGGATGTTTCTGGGGCGTTCTCAGAATGTGTGACTCCTTTCTGTTTTCCGTTTTAAACTAATTTGATCTTCTCGTACAGATTTAGAAATACTTTCTGAGTGAGGGAAGTGTTTGCTCTTGATAAGTGTCCACCTCAGGGTCACAGAGTCATTGTAGATAATGTATTTACTCCAGAGTAAAAGATTTGACCTGTTACCGAGTGTTTACCTGTAAATAACAGTCCCTATAAATGCTTATTAAAGGTGACTGAACTCTGTTGGATCAGTGTGTGCAGCACCTGAGCTCTCCTTTAGCCCCGCCCCTCTCTTGAAAACACGACCTGGACCTGAGCTGGAGGTGTTGTGACCTGTAGGAGCCTCTCAGACCTCTGGAGTCTCACTGGATGTTCCACGTAAACCTCTGAAGAGCACTTACTGTACTGTTTCAGTTTATAATAAAACCTATAATTACATATTTGTAGTTCAACCCACGGTGAAGGTTGTCTGAAAATGTTGGATATTTATTTATCTTTTCACGTGAGGGTAATATCCATTCAAAATGTGACCAACATTTGGAGTAAAAATGTTTTTTCAGTTGCCTCCGGTGTGAGGTTTAATTGTGTAAGTGTTAATGTCTTTTATTGCAGGGGCTTCGGTGCATGGCTCTGTTTTTACTCGGCTCTGTTTGTGACACAGAGCAGAGACTGAACACCTCCCAGCCTCACACTTTCTTCTGCTTTTTTCCTGATGAGGAGCTCCACCACCCCTGCCCCCCCCCCCCCCTGCCTCTTCCTCCTCCTCCTCCTCCTCCTCTGTGTCCGGTTGGTGGACCATCAGCTCTTTATCTGTGTCTGCACGAGAGAGAGTGTGTTTGAGAGTGTTTGTGCTTGTGTCAGGGACAGTCCAGACTCTGGACCAAACCCTGACCCTGTCGCTCTAGTGTCCTGTTTCTGAAGCTGCGGATGAACTGAGCATGTGCGACTTTACTGACTCAAAACTAACCTGCAACAAAGCACCAGAAAACCTGATGATACCCAACTCTTTCATGTTTAACACTGATTAATGTGTTTGTAGAGTTCTCATGTAAAAGTCACGTGTATTTATATTTATTATTATATTTATTATTATTATTATTATTATTATTATTATTATTATTATTATTATTATTATTATTATTATTATATTTATTATATTTATTATTATTATTATTATTATTATTATTATTATATTTATTATTATTATTATATTAGTTATTATTATTATTATTATTATTATTATTATTATTATTATTATATTTATTATTATTATTATCATTAGTATTATTATTATTATTATTATTATTATTCTGGACAGTGCTCACTGACACTAGAAGCGTCCTGTGTGTGGTCTGCTGTAGATCCAGAACAAGTCCAAGTGCACTCCAGAAGAGACGTCATTCTCCCATGTGAAGCTCCAAAAGGCATTGACGTAGACAACATCGCCCTGGAGTGGACCAGACCCGAACTGGACGAGTACTACGTGTTCTTCTTCAGGAACAGACGCCCGGACCTGGCCTATCAGCACAAGTCCTTCAAAGACCGGGTGGAACTGGTCAGCTCTTCTCTGCAGGACGGGAACCTGTCTCTGCGCCTGAAGGACGTCAGCCACAGCGACAGCGGCTTCTACGAGTGTCACATCTTCAGCCAATCAGACTTCAAGAAGAGGTCTGTGTTTGACACTGAACCAATCAGAGTCATCGACCTCCAAGTCCTGCAGGCAGGTCAGTGTGCTCTGGGAATGTAAACGTATAAAGGAAGCACAGGTTCTTTTTCAGAAGCAGAAGTTTGACTGTAGTCAGGTGAGATAATAAATAATATTTCAGCCATAACTCTTCAGGCGTTAACCCAGTGCAGACACATATTTCCTGCTAAGCCAGGAATTTCAAATAAGACAGTCCTCCTTCAACTTTCTGTTTCTTCCTCAGAGCCAAAGAGAATTTTGGCCTACCCTGGACAAGACGTGGTCCTCCCGTTCCCGCCTCGTGATGAGTCGGTGATGGGCCTGATGTGGAAGAAGGCCGACCTGGAGCAGGACACCTTTGTGTTTCTGTTCGGGATGGGCCACCCTCATCACCAGCACCCTCAGTACCAGGGCCGAGTGCAGCTGCGGGACCGGGACGAGACCGGAAAGGACCTGTCTGTGGTCCTGAAGAACGTCCAACCCGGGGACGGAGGGCTGTACTCCGGCCACATCGTCCAATCACAACGCAGGAAGAGAGACCTCCACGACTCTGAGCCGTTCATAACAGTGGATCTGGTCGTCAAAAGTGAGTGACACCCACAAAAAAACACTAAACCCAACACAAAACCATCACCAGCCCACTAAACACTACAGGACAAAGAATACACATCGCTCCAAGCCTCTTCCTAAGAAGGTGACGGACAGGTGTGAGGCCCCGCCCCTTTGAACTGCCGAGCATTAGAATGTTAAAGTCAGCCTGACGTCTCTCCATCTTAGGGTCATGTTACCTTCTTCAGTTCGGTTGATGAAAAGTGTGTTTAGTGAAATATATTCTCAGGATTTGGCCCATTTAGGCTTCCGTCTAAAGCAGTGACAGGTCAGAGCTGAGTCAACATCTTTATGAGCGCTCACCTCGTGTTGGAATCCTTATGTAACTGAAACACAAAGCTTAAGTAAAGGTGGGAGGTCTTCAAGTTTGGACTCCAGTTCACGACCACGAGAGGGCACAGTAATCAGCAGTGTTGTTCCTCACACTTGACTCTAGTCCCTCTGCAGTGTTATTCCTCACACTTGACTCTGGTCCCTCTGCAGTGTTGTTCCTAACACTTGACCCTGGTCCCTCCGCAGTGTTGTTCCTCACACTTGACTCTAGTCCCTCTGCAGTGTTGTTCCTCACACTTGACCCTGGTCCCTCTGCAGTGTTGTTCCTCCCTTGACTCTGGTCCCTCCGCAGTGTTGTTTCTCACACTTGACTCTAGTCCCTCTGCAGTGTTATTTCTCACACTTGACTCTGATTCTGGTCCCTCTGCAGTGTTGTTCCTCCCTTGACTCTGGTCCCTCCGCAGTGTTGTTTCTCACACTTGACTCTGGTCCCTTTGCAGTGTTGTTTCTCACACTTGACCCTGGTCCCTCTGTAGTGTTGTTCCTCCCTTGACTCTGGTCCCTCCGCAGTGTTGTTTCTCACACTTGACTCTGGTCCCTCTGCAGTGTTGTTTCTCACACTTGACCTGGTCCCTCTGCAGTGTTGTTTCTCACACTTGACTCTGGTCCCTCCGCAGTGTTGTTTCTCACACTTGACCTGGTCCCTCTGCAGTGTTGTTCCTCACACTTGACTCTGATTCTGGTCCCTCCGCAGTGTTGTTCCTCACACTTGACTCTGACTTTGGTCCTACAGCAGTGTTGTTCCTCACACTTGACTCTGATTCTGGTCCCTCTGCAGTGTTGTTCCTCACACTTGACTCTGGTCCCTCTGCAGTGTTGTTCCTCACACTTGACTCTAGTCCCTCTGCAGTGTTGTTTCTCACACTCGACTCTGGTTCTTCTGTTTCAGGTGCAGGTCTGGGGCTGAAGCCTGCAGCAGTACTTTCAGTGGCTCTCGTCTCGTCAGTCTTTGTGTTGTTTAGTGAATAATCTCTGAGTCAGTGGAACAACAAAAGTATTTGATAAATCTTGATGTGAATTTAAACGAGCCTCACATTCCTCAGTTGACAAATGAAAGATGATGTAAATAGTTAAAAGCTCTGAAGTGAACTGTAGATAATCAAACACCAAACCACATTTGTTTTATCACATTTTTTGTTTGTTCAACACACTCTGAATGAATCATACACTTTATTTTAGCCTCCTCCGCCTCAGCTCCCTGGGAACATGTTAGACAGGTGTGTTTAGGTGTGTACCTGTTCTTGTCACTGATGGAGCCAACATTGAGAGAGACTTGCCCTCAGACAGTTTAGTCCTGATTTAGATTGTCTTTGTTTAATCCTATATTTTTATATCCACTGTCAGTGACTCTCACAGGTCTGTTTTTCACCTCTGACCTCTGACCTCTGACACTCCTGCTCCCTCTGAGTCTCTCCAGACATGCACTAAACCAGGGCTAGACCAGGTCTAAAGCAGGTTTAAAGCAGGATTAAAGCAGGATTAAACCATGACAAAACCAGGACAAAACCAGGACAAAACCAGGACTAAACCAGGTCTAAACCAGGTCTAAACTCGGTATAAACCAGGTCTAAACCCGGTCTAGACCTTGTCTAAACCAGGTCTAAACCCGGTATAAACCAGGTCTAAACCCGGTCTAAACCAGGTATAAACCCGGTCTAAACCAGGTATAAACCAGGTCTAAACCCGGTCTAAACCCGGTCTAAACCAGGTCTAAACCCGGTCTAAACCAGGTCTAAACCCGGTATAAACCAGGTCTAAACCAGGTCTAAACCAGGTCTAAACCCGGTCTAGACCTTGTCTAAACCAGGTCTAAACCCGGTATAAACCAGGTCTAAACCCGGTCTAAACCAGGTATAAACCGGGTGTAAACCAGGTCTAAACCCGGTCTAAACCAGGTCTAAACCCGGTCTAAACCAGGTATAAACCAGGTCTAAACCCGGTCTAAACCCGGTCTAAACCAGGTCTAAACCCGGTCTAAACCAGGTCTAAACCCGGTATAAACCAGGTCTAAACCAGGTCTAAACCCGGTCTAAACCCGGTCTAAACCCGGTCTAAACCGGGTGTAGAGTTTTCTAAACAGACTTTATTAATCTTTAAAGTGGTAGAAAACATCAGCCTTGGTTCAATGTAAACTTTGTTTAAACAAAAACACTGTATTCTTTGTCTTTTTTAAAAATCATTAAAATTCTTAAATTCAAAAACTGGACTTTTTTCTCAGAATCCTGCAGAAAAACTCTTCAAACAGTGGAATGTGACACACTCTTTCATTTCCAGTCTAAACAAAAGTGAGCTGTGTCGGTGTTTGTTTCGTTTCTGCTGAAGTGATTAACACCGACGTAAACCCGTCGAGTGAGTTCTGAGAAACACTGACACACCTTTAACACCAGCACCGTTTCATAACCGCTGCATTTATTATGTTTAATGCTTTATTCAAACTGTTGGAAAGAGGTCAGAGCGGTGCTTGTGTGATTAGAGTTACACTACATTACACTACATACACTACACTACACTACATTACACTACATTACACTACACTACACTACACTACATTACACTACATACACTACATTACACTACATACACTACATACACTACATTACACTACATACACTACATTACACTACATTACACTACACTACACTACATACACTACATTACACTACATACACTACATTACACTACATACAATACATTACACTACATACACTACATACACTACATTACACTACATACACTACATTACACTACATTACACTACACTACACTACACTACATTACACTACATACACTACATTACACTACATACACTACATACACTACATTACACTACATACACTACATTACACTACATTACACTACACTACACTACATACACTACATTACACTACATACACTACATATACTACATTACACTACATACAATACATTACACTACATTACACTACATTACACTACATACAATACATTACACTACATACACTACATACACTACATTACACTACATACACTACATTACACTACATTACACTACACTACACTACATACACTACATTACACTACATACACTACATACACTACATACAATACATTACACTACATTACACTACATTACACTACATACACTACATACAATACATTACACTACATTACACTACATACACTACATTACACTACACTACACTACACTACATACACTACATTACACTACATTACACTACACTACTTACATTAAACACTACTACACTACTCTGATCAGATGTGACTCTTTTATGCGTCGTGTCCGGGTTCAACCGGAGGCGTGTTCTTTGGCTCAGGTCCAACTCTCCTCTGACTCAAAACAACACTTCTGTAGAGTTCCATTTACACGTCTGTATCTTGAGCCACATTGTGACTCTAGAGTTAATCCTGATCATGTGACCGACGCAGTAAAAGTGTGTGTTTGTGTCACTGCAGAGGCTCCAGGAGAACTGTTCTAATGTCAGTCAGACACGTAAAAAATAAAGTCAGGTGTGACGCAGGTGGACTTTGGGACAGGTCAGAGGTCAGAGGATCACAAACATGTGTTTAATAAACACAGATTTAGAATATATTACATTTATAAGAACAATAATAACTGTTCTTCTCCTGTTTGTAAAAAAAAAACAGAGAAGCAGCAGGTCACATGACCAGAGCGGCCAATCAGCTCACCCCAGTGAAACGCATACAGACCTACTGATTACTGCAAAGCATTGTGGGAAACAGAGTCCGTTAAATAAACAGGAGTAAACTAAGGCTGTTAAAGGAGAATATTATAAAAACATTTAGTCTAAACCGGTTTTAGATTAAAGACTGAATACTTTTGTGACGTCCTCGGCAACATTAACTTATTAATAAACATTTTAATAACTTCTACAAAGACAAAGAAGAGACGTCAGTTTGAATAATTATCATGATTAACTCTGACGTGTGATTATTCAGAAATAATGAGTTGAACTTTATTCATCAGTCCTCCTCAGAGCAGCTCAAACAGTCACGCCCTTCACAATAAAAGCTCCAAATATGACTGTTACTTCAACTTAAGAACATTTAAGCAGTTCACACACAGTCACATTTTTACGGAAGTACTGTTCTGTAAAAAAGAGACGATAAATGTCTCCGAGTCCTTCACCGACAAACGGAAACCTCTGAAAGATGCAGTAATATTTAAAACGATAAACAGAAGAATAAACAGAAACATTTAAGTTTAAAGTCAAAGAGTGTGAGTTATAATTAAGAGTAAAAGTGAAGAGTTACTGAATATAATCTTTAAGAGTTAAATCACTGTAAACCCTTTAACACTCTGAACCCGGCTGCAACTCTTTTGGAGTTAATTCAAGGCTCCGCCCCCTGTGTTCTCTCGACTGTTGGGTTCCAGCTGCTGTCGACTCAGTTTGGACTTCACACGGTACGTCATTTAAATAAATATCTGTTCTTTCTCCATCGTCGACTAATGACTCAGTCAGTGTCAAGTTTAAATCATTAAATGTTATTCATGACGAAAGACGACATAGGCCTCAGTTTTTAGCATTTATTTATTCAAACCAGGTTTAGACTAAAGCAACAGGCCACTTTCACAAATCCACTGAACACTGCACAGTGTTAATTTCATTTACCAAGGTTTTGTGACTAAAGACTAAAACAATAACTAAAACATTTTCATCAACAAATAAAAGACGAGACAAGAACAACGAAACCAGTCTGGAGAAGGGTCAATCTCAGCCAATCAGAGCGCGTCTTGTTGTTAGCATTAGATCCTTCTCAAGCTTTAGCAGAAAGAATCTAGTGTCACAGGTGACCTCACCTGAGGAAAGTGTTGATTAGCACGAAGCACTTTCCTGAAAATGAATCGAAGTAAATGAATATTAACATTTGATGTTTATGATGCCAGTGTTTATGGAGCATCAGGAACATCCTCCTGGTCAATCCACTTTAGGTTTTAAAGATGGTTTAGATCATCTTAACCAGTTCAATGTCAGAGAATACTTTCACAGACCGGCCTTTGTCTCAGAAGTGTGCTCTTCTGTCTCCTCACTGGGTCTTTTCCCTTTGCCAAGAAACTTTACAAACTTTCCATGTTGCTAACGTTAGCTTGGAGGTTTAATTTTAGCAGAAACATATTATGTGACCGGGACAAGTGTCAAGAGTGAGTCATAGACTTGTTTAGCGAGAGGTTTTTTACTATTGGTTTTGTTTTTCATCGATTAAAACAATTTTCAATAAATGTAGTTGTGTTGAAATATATTTGCACATTTAAATCTCAGTTCTAAGAAAGTATAGTTTTATGTCTGATACAGAAAGTCAAAATTATGACCTCATGAATTTGTTTTTGGGTGCACGTGGCAGAGTGGTTAGCACTCCTGCCTCACAGCAAGAAGGTTGTGAGTTCTAAACCCGGCCGACTCAAATATTCTCGGCCGACTCCGGTCTTTCTGTGAGGAGTCTGCATGTCCTCCACGTGTTACTGTGGGTTCTCTCCGGGTACTCCAGCTCCTCCCACCGTCCAAACACATGCATGTACAGGTTAATCTGCAAATCTAAAGTGTCCCTAGTGAATGAAAGTGAGAGTAAATGGTTGTCTGTCACTGTCTGTCTCTAAATGTTAGCCCTGCAACTAACTGGCCACTGTCCAGGGTGTACCCCGCCTCAGGCCCAAAGCTGCTGGGATAGGCTCCAGTCACCCGCGACCCCTAACAGGACAAAGCAGTAGAAAAAAAATGATGAATGAATTTGTTTTTGCTTTTAGTCGACTAACACTAACTAAAACTAAAACAAACCAGTCTGTTGAAGAAGGACCTTAAAGCCACAGTGAACATGGTGTGTGTCTGTGGGAATTCAGAAAATAATACTGTTCAAGGAATTACAAAACCCACAAACATTAATGAGCATCTTTATTTTCTTTAGTTATAGCTATATTTATTGAATGCAGTTTTTAAATTATTTGATCATGTAATGTTCATTAAAGGTCCAGGTCCGGACTTTAACAGGTGTCTGAAGTTCTGAAGGTCTGAAGGTCTGAAGGTCTGAAGGTCTGAAGACAAACAGAAGCAGGGCCACAGCCTCAGGACCTCAGCCCAAAGCTTTGTGCTGAATATATCTGCTGTGTATTTTTAATAAATGCCTTTTTACATGAAACATTGTCTCTTTATTTAAAGCTGTTTTAATTTGAAAGTGTATAATTATGTGTGAACACTTCGAAGTGTTAATGTGAAACAACTCTTTAATAGTTAACAGACTAGAGGGTTAAAGGTCAACAATACATTAGAGATAAAATATTTTAGCCTTTAACTATATATAGAGTCATTATTCACTCTGAGTCAGAGTTAGGCTACAACTTTCTAAACAGAGTTGCATTAACTCTTTTCAGAGTCACATATAACACAGTTCATTTGAAAAGGATGGAGTTGTGTTTGGTGATGAAAAGAAATATGACTAATGTTTGTCACTAATATAATATTCTGAAGATAATCAAACTGAGGTATTTAACGTGTTTCTTTGTGTTGGTTTTGTGAACGTTTGTGAGTCTGGACGATTGTGTTTTTGACCAAAAATAAAATAAAGTCACTCGAACTGAACTGTCTGTGTGCAGTGGAATATTGTCTTTGTCGAGGAGTCGTTACATGTTGACGTCAGTAGATGGCAGTGTTGGAGTTCTGACCCAGTGTTAAAAAAAGGATTATGTTTCTAAGAAATGTGAAGAAAATTTTGAAAGCTATATTATTTTTGTACATTTTTCATTTTAACTCTAACTGAAGGTTCTGAGTGCAACTCCAGGTTCTGGATGTATTCAGTAGAATCTTACGTCCAGTTCAAAAGTTTCAGCCACTTTGAGTCCCTGGTCCTGGTCCTGGTCTAGTCCTGGTCTAGTCCTGGTCTGTTCCTGGTCTGGTCCTGGTCTGGTCTGGTCTGGTCTGGTCTGGTCCCATGACTGTCACATTAAGACTCAGTGTAATCCTCAGAGTTAAATCTGCTGCTGACTCAGACACAACTCTAATCCTCAGTGCTCTGAGGAACACAAGGAAAGGACGAGGAATATAAATATAATAAATCATAAATATTATATTTCCATCTCTAAGACTTTCTTAAGCCTCTTTCTTTCCAAACATTTTAAAGAACCATTTTAGAAACAATAAAACTCTAAATAACTTATGTTTCATTGATAATCATTTTGAAAAAGCAGTGTCTGTTACTTTTTTATCACACGTTTCATGTTGTATTTTCTTTTTCTAGATGTTCTTCATCGATGTTACAGATATAATATATTATGTATTATAGATGTTAGATGTTATAAATGTTATAGTTGTTGTTACAGATGTTATAGATATAATATATTATAGATGTTAGATGTTATAAATGTTATAGTTGTTGTTACAGAAGTTACAGATTAGTTTTGTGAGCCGGCTCGTTTGACTCACAAACCCGAGCCTGTTTTTTGTGTGTCTGCTGGAAAAGGACATGTCCACAGTAAATAGATTATATTTCTGTAACTACAAGGTGTATTTGAATAATTCTGCTCAAAATGAAGGGGACACTTGTGAGATTTCCCAGAAGGAAAGTTTTGAATGTCCAATGTTACAGTTTCAGAATAAATCAAGATGGAAAACAGAAACCACAAAAAAACACTATTTCATTTCATTTTCTTTCTTTATTTAAACAGGGACAGTGTAAAATATACACTTACCAGGTTATAGCACGTGTGCTAATTTACACCTGCAGTCCCAGGGCAGGCTGATTTAGATTAATATCCCCTTAGATGAAGTCTGTTGAAGCTCAGACACTATTTTTAATCACAGCCACATGTCAACATTACCTGCACCAAATGTACTTGTACTAATGTGAAACAAACCAAAAATATTAAGGTTTTATATGAAACGCTCAGGCGGAGTCTCCGTTATAAAGAATAAGGCAGAATTTGCATATTTTGGTACCACCTGTTGTTGTTTGCTGCTGTTTGGTCTGTGTTTGAAAAAAAATGTAAATGGATTATTTGTGTTTGTAGCTGAGACTCAGATGTGCTTACAGCTTTAGTCCCTAATGTGAAATAAATATTTAAAAAATATTTTAACTATGACTTTGACTCTGGGTATGAAAACAGATCTAATTAAATTAATGATATGTTATATATAATAGTTGTTATATACCGAATAGATGTTATAATTGTTATAGTTGTTATAGATGTTATAGATGGTATATATAACAGTTGTTATAGATGTTATAGTTGTTATAATTGTTATACGTGTTATATATAATAGTTGTGATAGATGTTATAGATGTTATATATATAATAGTTGTTATAGATGTTATAGATGTTATATATAATAGTTGTTATAGATGTTATAGATGTTATATATAATAGATGTTATAGATGGTATATATAATAGTTGTTATAGATGTTATAGTTGTTATAGATGTTATATATAATAGTTGTTATAGGTGTTATATATAATAGTTGTTATAGATGTTATAGATGTTATAGATGTTATATATAATAGTTGTTATAGATGTTATAGATGGTATATATATTAGTTGTTAAAGATGTTATAGTTGTTATAGATGTTATATAATAGATGTTATAGATGTTATAGATGTTATATATAATAGTTGTTATAGATGTTATAGATGTTATATATAATAGTTGTTATAGATGTTATAGATGGTATATATAACAGTTGTTATAGATGTTATAGATGTTATATATAATAGTTGTTATAGATGTTATAGATGTTATATATAATAGTTGTTATAGATGTTATAGATGTTATATATAATAGTTGTTATATATGTTATAGATGTTATAGATGGTATATATTATAGTTGTTATAGATGTTATATAATAGATGTTATAGATGTTATATATAATAGTTGTTATAGATGTTATAGTTGTTATAGATGTTATAGATGTTATATATAAAGTTGTTATAGATGTTATAGATGTTATATATAAAAGTTGTTATAGATGTTATATATAATAGTCGTTATAGATGTTATATATAATAGTTGTTATAGATGTTATAGATGGAATATATAACAGTTGTTATAGTTATTCTTGTGACAGTCTGGGGAACAGAGCTGTGCTGCAGATCTGAGACGCTCATCTTTTATCTGCTTTAATCCCTTCATCCTTTTCTTCTGCAGCTCACGCTCAGCTCTGAACCTCTCACTTTCTGCTTTTCTTCTGTTCTTCTGTTCTTCTGTTCTCCCTCTGCACTTGTGTCAGCCCTGCTGCTCTGGACGAGACAGAACCTGTGGATGTTTTCAGAGACATGTGCAGAATAAACCTCCGTCTGTGGATTTAGGCCTCGCAAAAACGATCGCACGAGACGGATTACCCTCAGCTGACGCAGGTGAGTGTCGATAGTAAACATGGATCAAACCGACTCATAATGACATAAAGATACTGTATGTTCTGCTTTTTGTTTGAGAAGATGGATGTTGTGTTGTTCAAATGAAAAGGAGGCGTGTCATAATAAAGATGAATGAGTCTGGTCCTGGTCAAGTCAATGGGAATGGGTTCTTTTGAAATTAATGCAGTAGCTTTTCTCAAATGTTTGTGTTTTTCAGACAAATCATGGCCAAAGTAGCTCCTTTAGCCCCGCCCCCTGGCTCCAGGTTAGCCCCGCCCACCATTGTTCTCTCAGACTCGGAGCAGAAGGAACCCAGGAGCGACAGGTGAGATTTTTTGTGAGGGTTTAACCTGGAAGTATCTATTGTTTTCTTCTTTAGGGGTCATGTGACTGGAGCCTATCCCAGCTTTAGGGCTGCGGTGGCATTAGTCGCAGGGTTAACACATAGAGACAGAGAACCCTTCACTCACATTCACTGACCAGGGACACTTCACAGTTACCAGCTGACCTGTACGTGCATGTGTGTGTGGGAGGAACTGGAGTACCTGGAGAGAACCCACAGTAACACCGAGAGGACAGACTCTGGTCTCACGGTTGGTCCCTGGTCGGACGGTGGACATGTCTTTGGTTTCCTGGGCTGTGATTGGTTTGTTAGATTTAGAGACAATGATGTGAGTTTAACACAGAAGGTCATTCAGACACATTTCAAAATAAATGTAGTAAAAATGAAAGATATAATAATCACGATGACTTGTGTTTCAGAGCGAGTCGTAAAACGGCCGCCGTCCTGTTCAACGCCAACAACAGCAACAACAACGACGAGCAGCAGTAAGACTCCAGCTCCGAGAAGATAAAAGGCTTTAGAAAAAGAGTCTGATGTCGTGTGTGTTTACAGAGAAAAGGAGAAAGAGAAGAGAAAGGAGGAAGAGAAGCCCAGAGCACAGAAGACTGAGGACGAGGAGAAGAAGAAGAAGAAGAAAGAGAAGAAGGAGAGGAAGGAGAAGAAAGAGTGAGTCTTTAGTCTGGCTTCAGTTTTATTCAAGTTTCAAAGAAAATACAGGACTTTCTTCAATAAAAGGTCACATCATCCTTTCAAAATAAAAGTCCAAAAAGTAAATGTAACATATCGTCAGAAGTCTTTGTGGTTTATATCAGTCTTTTAGATTTGTCTCTGAACAAAGGCTGTGGCCCCCGAGTCTGACGGTCTGAGGGCCCCCGAGTCTGACATTCTAAGGCCCCCGAGTCTGACGGTCTGAGGGCCCAGAGTCTGACGGTCTGAGGGCCCTGAGTCTGACGGTCTGAGGGCCCTGAGTGTGACGGTCTGAGGCCCCAGAGTCTGACGGTCTGAGGGCCCAGAGTCTGATGGTCTGAGGGCCCTGAGTCTGACGGTCTGAGGGCCCTGAGTGTGACGGTCTGAGGGCCCAGAGTGTGACGGTCTGAGGGCCCAGAGTGTGACGGTCTGAGGGCCCAGAGTCTGACGGTCTGAGGGCCCAGAGTCTGATGGTCTGAGGCCCCAGAGTCTGACGGTCTGAGGGCCCAGAGTGTGACGGTCTGAGGGCCCAGAGTCTGACGGTCTGAGGCCCCAGAGTCTGACGGTCTGAGGGCCCAGAGTGTGACGGTCTGAGGGCCCCAGAGTCTGATGGTCTGAGGGCCCAGAGTCTGACGGTTTGAGGGCCCAGAGTCTGACGGTCTGAGGGCCCAGAGTCTGATGGTGTGAGGCCCCAGAGTCTGACGGTCTGAGGGCCCAGAGTGTGACGGTCTGAGGGCCCCAGAGTCTGACGGTCTGAGGGCCCAGAGTCTGACGGTTTGAGGCCCCAAAGTCTGATGGTCTGAGGCCCCCAGAGTCTGATGGTCTGAGGGCCCAGAGTCTGACGGTCTGAGGCCCCAGAGCCTGACGGTCTGAGGGCCCAGAGTCTGATGGTCTGAGGCCCCAGAGTCTGATGGTCTGAGGGCCCAGAGTGTGACGGTCTGAGGGGTCTGAGTCTGACGGTCTGAGGGGTCTGAGTGTGATGGTCTGAGGTCCACAAAGTCTGACGGTCTGTGGCTCCAGATTCTGATGGTCTGAGGGCCCTAGAGTCTGTAGAAACGCCTCTGAACTCCTTCTTCTGTGTTTTTACAGAAAAGAGCGTCAGGAGAAGAGGGAGAGGAAAGAGAAGAAACTGAAGGAGAAAGAAGAGAAGGAGAAGAAGAAAGACGAGCCGTGAGACTCAGAACTGTTTAATAACATTTTTATGTTTAATGCAAATGTGACTGTTTCCTGTTTGTGTCTCAGTCCACAGGAAGTGACAGTGATAGACCCCGCCTCCAACACTTATTATTACTGGCTCCTCATCATCACTGTCCCCGTCATGTACAACTGGACCTTCATCATCGCCAGGTAATCCTGACATAACCTGTTCAAGACCTGCTGAAACCTGTTCAAATCCAATTAAAACCTGTTCAAGTCTTTCTAAAACCTTGTTAAATTCATCTAAAACCTGTTCAAATCCATTCCAGGGCATGTTTTGAGGAGATGCAAACAGACTATCTCTACTTCTGGTTCTTCCTGGACTTCGTTTCGGACTTGGTCTACATAGCGGACATGGTCTTCAGAACCAGAACTGGTACCAAACACCTTTGACCTTTTGTATTTACATTTCTGTGAAACTACATTTAATCATTCATCTATAACAAACGTCACTGTGATGGGTCGGGTCTAAACATGAGCCGGAGCGGCTCTTTAGAGAAGAGCGGGGGTCAGGGGGGTCCTGACCCGGTCCTGACCTGCTTCTGACCTGGTTCTGTCCTTAGGATACCTGGAGCAGGGCCTCCTGGTGAAGGATGAGCAGAAGCTGAGGGAGCGGTACCTTCAGAGCTTTCAGTTTAAGTTGGACGCAGCGTCGATGGTTCCCACAGACGTCTTCTACGTGGCTCTGGGCGTCACTTTCCCTGAAATCAGGCTCAACAAGCTGCTGCGCTTCAACAGGTCAGTACTCACAAAACCCCACAAAACATGGTCAGACCATCACAAACATGATCTAATGCAACTGAAACAAATAATAACCAGATAATCCTATTCAATTCCATCCAAACCCTGTCTAAATCCATCTAAAACTAGTCTAAATCCATCCAAACCCTGTCTAAATCCATCTAAAACTAGTCTAATTCCATCCAAACCCTGTCTAAATCCATCTAAAACTAGTCTAATTCCATCCAACCCCTGTCTAAATCCAACTAAAACTAGTCTAATTCCATCCAAACCCTGTCTAAATCCATCTAAAACTAGTCTAATTCCATCCAAACCCTGTCTAAATCCATCTAAAACTAGTCTAAATCCATCCAAACCCTTTCTAAATCCATCTAAAACTAGTCTAAATCCACCCAAACCCTGTCTAAATCCATCTAAAACTAGTCTAAATCCATCTAAAACTAGTCTAAATCCATCTAAAACTAGTCTAAATCCATCCAAACCCTGTCTAAATCCATCTAAAACTAGACTAAATCCATCCAAACCCTATCTAAATCCATCTAAAACTAGTCTAAATCCACCCAAACCCTGTCTAAATCCATCTAAAACTAGTCTAAATCCACCCAAACCCTGTCTAAATCCATCTAAAACTAGTCTAAATCTGTCCAAACCCTGTCTAAATCCATCTAAAACTAGTCTAAATCCACCCAAACCCTGTCTAAATCCATCTAAAACTAGTCTAAATCCACCCAAACCCTGTCTAAATCCATCTAAAACTAGTCTAAATCCATCCAAACCCTGTCTAAATCCATCTAAAACTAGTCTAAATCCATCCAAACCCTTTCTAAATCCATCTAAAACTAGTCTAAATCCATCCAAACCTGTCTAAATCCATCTAAAACTAGTCTAATTCCAGCCAAACCCTTTCTAAATCCATATAAAACTAGTCTAAATCCATCTAAAACTAGTCTAAATCCATGTAAATCTAGTCTAAATTTATGTAAACCCTTTCTAAATCCATCTAAAACTGGTCTAGATTTATGTAATCCCTGTCTAAATCCATCTAAAACTAGTCTAAATTCACCCAAACCCTGTCTAAATCCATCTAAAACTAGTCTAAATCCATCCAAACCCTGTCTAAATCCATCTAAAACTAGTCTAAATCCATGTAAATCTAGTCTAAATTTATGTAAACCCTTTCTAAATCCATCTAAAACTAGCCTAAATCCATGTAAACCCTGTCTAAATCCAGGATGTTGGAGTTCTTCCAGAGGACTGAGACCAGGACTAACTTCCCTAACGCTCTGAGGATCTCTAACCTGGTCATGTACATCGTCATCATCATCCACTGGAACGCCTGCCTCTACTACTCCTTCTCCAAAGCCATTGGTCAGTGTCCCACAGACCTCCGACCGGACCAGGACTGGACCAGGACCAGGACTAAAACCGGTCTAACCCCGCTTTAACCCTAACCCTTTGTGGCCCAGGCTTTGGCTCAGACCGGTTCGTGTACCCGGACCCGTCAGACCCGGAGTTTGGGCGTCTGGTTCGTAAATACGCCTACAGCATGTACTGGTCCACGCTGACACTCACCACCATCGGGGAAACACCGCCCCCTGTGGAGAACTCCGAGTACTTCTTCGTGGTCATGGACTTCCTGGTGGGCGGGGCTTAGATATATCTGTTGGACCAGTTCTGTATCAGGCTATAATTTGTTTTTAAGTTACAGTAACGTTAGCTCAACTTGGAAGAATTTGAGCTCAGTGGTCTCTCTTCTTCTCTGTTTTTCTCCAGGTGGGGGTTCTGATTTTTGCCACCATCGTTGGTAATGTAGGCTCGATGATCACCAACATGAACGCAGCCAGAGCCGACTTTCAGGCTCGAATCGACGCCATCAAACAGTACATGAGCTTCAGGAAGGTACGGATTTGAACAGGTTTTAGATGGATTTAAACAGGTTTTAGATGGGTTTGAACAGGTTTTAATTGGAACTGTATTTTTTAGGTGACGAAGGACCTGGAGAAGCGCGTGATTAAATGGTTTGATTTTCTTTGGACCAATAAGAAAGCTGTGGATGAGAGAGAAGTGCTGAAGTATCTCCCAGACAAACTCAGAGCAGAGATCGCCATCAACGTCCACCTGGACACGCTCAAGAAGGTCAGAACTGGGTCTAATCCTGGTCTAACCCCGGTCTAACCCAGGTCTAACTCTGGTCTAACTCTGGTCTAACCCTAGTCTAACCCTGGTCTAACCCCGGTCTAACTCTGGTCTAACGCTAGTCTAACTCTGGTCTAACCCTGGTCTAACCCTGGTCTCTCTCTGGTCTAACCCTGGTCTAACCCTGGTCTAACCCTGGTCTAATTCTGGTCTAATTCTGGTCTCTCTCTGGACTCTCTCTGGTCTAACTCTGGTCTAACTCTGGTCTAACCCTAGTCTAACCCTGGTCTAATTCTGGTCTAACCCTGGTCTAACCCTGGTCTAACTCTGGTCTCTCTCTGGTCTCTCTCTGGACTCTCTCTGGTCTCTGTCTGGTCTAACTCTGGTCTCTCTCTGGACTCTCTCTGGACTCTCTCTGGTCTCTCTCTGGACTCTCTCTGGACTCTCTCTGGACTCTCTCTGGACTCTCTCTGGTCTCTCTCTGGACTCTCTCTGGTCTCTCTCTGGACTCTCTCTGGTCTAACCCTGGTCTAACCCTGGTCTCTCTCTGGTCTCTCTCTGGTCTATCACTGGTCTCTCTCTGGACTCTCTCTGGTCTAACCCTGGTCTAACCCTGGTCTCTCTCTGGACTCTCTCTGGTCTCTCTCTGGACTCTCTCTGGTCTCTCTCTGGTCTCTCTCTTTGGTCTCTCTCTGGACTCTCTCTGGTCTCTCTCTGGACTCTCTCTGGACTCTCTCTGGTCTAACCCTGGTCTAACCCTGGTCTCTCTCTGGTCTAACCCTGGTCTAACCCTGGTCTCTCTCTGGTCTCTCTCTGATCTCTGTCTGGTCTCTCTCTGGTCTCTCTCTGGTCTGTCTCTGGTCTAACTCTGGTCTCTCTCTGGTCTCTCTCTGGTCTCTCTCTGGTCTCTCTCTGGTCTTTGTCTTGTCTCTCTCTGGTCTCTCTCTGGACTCTCTCTATACTCTCTCTGGTCTCTCTCTGGACTCTCTCTGGTCTAACCCTGGTCTCTCTCTGGACTCTCTCTGGTCTCTCTCTGGACTCTCTCTGGTCTCTCTCTGGACTCTCTCTGGTCTCTCTCTGGACTCTCTCTGGTCTCTCTCTGGACTCTCTCTGGACTCTCTCTGGTCTCTCTCTGGTCTCTCTCTGGACTCTCTCTGGACTCTCTCTGGACTCTCTCTGGACTCTCTCTGGTCTCTCTCTGGTCTAACCCTGGTCTAACCCTGGTCTAACCCTGGTCTAACTCTGGTCTCTCTCTGGACTCTCTCTGGTCTCTCTCTGGTCTCTCTCTTTGGTCTCTCTCTGGACTCTCTCTGGTCTCTCTCTGGACTCTCTCTGGACTCTCTCTGGTCTAACCCTGGTCTAACCCTGGTCTCTCTCTGGTCTAACCCTGGTCTAACCCTGGTCTCTCTCTGGTCTCTCTCTGGTCTCTCTCTGGTCTCTCTCAGGACTCTCTCTGATCTCTGTCTGGTCTCTCTCTGGTCTCTCTCTGGTCTGTCTCTGGTCTAACTCTGGTCTCTCTCTGGTCTCTCTCTGGTCTCTCTCTGGTCTCTCTCTGGTCTCTGTCTGGTCTCTCTCTGGTCTCTCTCTGGACTCTCTCTGGACTCTCTCTGGTCTCTCTCTGGACTCTCTCTGGTCTAACCCTGGTCTCTCTCTGGACTCTCTCTGGTCTCTCTCTGGACTCTCTCTGGTCTCTCTCTGGACTCTCTCTGGTCTCTCTCTGGACTCTCTCTGGTCTCTCTCTGGACTCTCTCTGGACTCTCTCTGGTCTCTCTCTGGTCTCTCTCTGGACTCTCTCTGGACTCTCTCTGGACTCTCTCTGGACTCTCTCTGGTCTCTCTCTGGTCTAACCCTGGTCTAACCCTGGTCTAACCCTGGTCTAACTCTGGTCTCTCTCTGGTCTCTCTCTGGTCTCTCTCTGGTCTCTCTCTCTGGTCTCTCTCTGGTCTCTCTCTGGTCTCTCTCTGGTCTCTCTCTCTGGTCTCTCTCTGGTCTCTCTCTGGACTCTCTCTGGTCTCTCTCTGGACTCTCTCTGGTCTCTCTCTGGACTCTCTCTGGTCTCTCTCTGGTCTCTCTCTGGACTCTCTCTGGTCTCTCTCTGGTCTCTCTCTGGTCTCTCTCTGGACTCTCTCTGGACTCTCTCTGGTCTCTCTCTGGTCTAACCCTGGTCTAACCCTGGTCTAACCCTGGTCTAACTCTGGTCTCTCTCTGGTCTCTCTCTGGTCTCTCTCTGGTCTCTCTCTCTGGTCTCTCTCTGGACTCTCTCTGGTCTCTCTCTGGTCTCTCTCTGGACTCTCTCTGGTCTCTCTCTGGACTCTCTCTGGTCTCTCTCTGGTCTCTCTCTGGACTCTCTCTGGACTCTCTCTGGACTCTCTCTGGTCTCTCTCTGGTCTAACCCTGGTCTAACCCTGGTCTAACCCTGGTCTCTCTCTGGTCTCTCTCTGGACTCTCTCTGGTCTCTCTCTGGTCTCTCTCTGGACTCTCTCTGGTCTCTCTCTGGTCTCTCTCTGGACTCTCTCTGGTCTCTCTCTGGTCTCTCTCTGGACTCTCTCTGGTCTCTCTCTGGTCTCTCTCTGGTCTCTCTCTCTGGTCTCTCTCTGGACTCTCTCTGGTCTCTCTCTGGACTCTCTCTGGACTCTCTCTGGTCTCTCTCTGGACTCTCTCTGGTCTCTCTCTCTGGTCTCTCTCTGGACTCTCTCTGGTCTCTCTCTGGACTCTCTCTGGACTCTCTCTGGTCTCTCTCTGGTCTAACCCTGGTCTAACCCTGGTCTAACTCTGGTCTCTCTCTGGTCTCTCTCTGGACTCTCTCTGGTCTCTCTCTGGTCTCTCTCTGGTCTCTCTCTGGTCTCTCTCTGGACTCTCTCTGGTCTCTCTCTGGTCTCTCTCTGGTCTCTCTCTGGTCTAACCCTGGTATAACTCTGGTATAACCCTGGTCTAACCCTGGTCTAACCCCGTCTCTCCTCCCGGACCCGGTCCAGGTCCGGATCTTCGCGGACTGTGAGGCGGGGCTGCTGGTGGAGCTGGTGCTGAAGCTGCAGCCTCAGGTCTTCAGTCCTGGAGACTACATTTGTAAAAAAGGAGACATCGGGCGAGAGATGTACATCATCAAAGAAGGAAAACTGGCTGTGGTCGCGGACGACGGAGTCACACAGTTCGTGGTTCTGTCGGAGGGAAGCTACTTCGGAGAAATCAGCATCCTCGCTATTAAAGGTGAGGAGACGAGGAGACGAGGAGATGAGGAGGGATGAAGAGGGCAATAAGGGAACACGGGACAAGACAGCAAGGTCCCAGGGTGAGGGAAGGTGAGGAGAGAAGGAGATGAGAGGGAGGAGAGAAGGGATCCTGCTCCTGCATTGTGTTTAGTAACAGGAAGGAAGGCCCCTGATGCCCCCTGCTGTCCTCTGCTGTCCTCTGCTGTCCTCTGCTGTCCTCTGATGCCCTCTTATGCCCTCTGCTGCCACCTGCTGCCACCTGCTGCCACCTGCTGCCCCCTGCTGCCCTCTGTTGCCCTCTGCTGTCCTCTGATGCCCTCTGCTGCCCTCTGCTGCCCCCTGCTGCCCTCTGATGCCCCCTGCTGTCCTCTGCTGCCCCTGCTGCACTCTGATGCCCTCTGATGCCCCCTGCTGTCCTCTGCTGTCCTCTGATGCCCTCTGCTGCCCTCTGCTGCCCCCTGCTGTCCCCTGATGCCCTCTGCTGCCCTCTGCCGCCCTCTGATGCCCTCTGCTGCCCTCTGATGCCCCCTGCTGCCCTCTGCTGTCCTCTGATGCCCTCTGATGCCCTCTGATGCCCTCTGCTGCCCCCTGCTGCCCTCTGCTGCCACCTGCTGCTCCCTGCTGCCCTCTGCTGTCCTCTGCTGCCCCCTGCTGCCCTCTGCTGTCCTCTGCTGCCCCCTGCTGCCCTCTGCTGTCCTCTGCTGCCCTCTGCTGCCCTCTGCTGCCCCCTGTTTCCCTCTGCTGCCCCCTGCTGTCCCCTGCTGCCCTCTGCTGCCCCCTGCTGGACACATCTGTCCCAGGGCCTCACTGTGAACAGAGAAGAGGAGGTTTTTAAAGTTTTTTCTCTTTGTGTCCAGGCAGTAAGGCCGGGAACAGACGAACAGCGAACATCCGCAGCATCGGTTACTCCGACCTCTTCTGTCTTTCCAAAGACGACCTGATGGAGGCGCTGACGGAGTATCCAGACGCTAAAGCCCTGCTCGAGGAGAAGGGCCGACAGATCCTTATGAAGGACGGGCTCCTGGATCTGGAGGTAAGACCTGGTGCAGACCAGGACCAGACAGGACCAGACCAGGACTAGACAGGGCCAAGACCAGACCGGGACCTGAGTCCCTCTGGTGGACAGTAGGAAAATTACAGCACAATAAAAAGACCTGAAAGAGAAAGGTTTCGGTGTCCGCTGGACTTGTCTGAAAATCACTTTTTAAAGATATGTTTTATGCATTTTTGTTTCAGTTTTAATAGTGACAGATGTAGAGAAAGAAAAGAGTGAGAAAGAGACAGGATTCAGACTCAGCCGCTAAAGGCATAATGTTTTTCTTCCAGTAGATCCACTAACCCTTTTTGTCTTTGTTACAATATTATTGTAGGTATATTTTGTATATATTTTGCACATTTGTCTGTGCTCTTCTTGTGTTATAGAGATAAAGATAACTCAATTTCAACAAAAATATCCAATAGAACGTAATAATTTTGGATGAAGTCTTTGTGAACGTGACCTCTCGGCAGTGTAGTCCTGATGTAATCCCGTGTGTGTCCTGCAGGTGGCGGCGCAGGGCCCTGACCCTAAAGAGATGGAGGAGAAGGTGGACCGAATGACCTTGACCCTGGACTCGCTGCAGACGCGCTTCGCTCGGCTCCTCGCCCAATCAGACGCCACGCTCAGCAAACTCAAGCTCCGCATCAACAAACTGGAGAAGAAACTGGCCCCGCCCCCTCCACCCAGCCCCGAGCAGCCAATCACAGGAGAGGAGGGGCCAGGCCAATGAGAGAGCAGCAGAGGAGGTGCCAGGCCAATGAGAGAGCAGCAGAGGAGGGGCCAGGCCAATGAGAGAGCAGCAGAGGAGGGGCCAGGCCAATGAGAGAGCAGCAGAGGAGGTGGTCAGCCAATGAGAGAGCAGCCAGAGGCAAAGAAAACACCTGAATGAGAGCTGTGTCTCCACCTTGTGGACACGTGTTGTACTGCACTCTTCATCTGCCACATTTACATTGTTAGAAAGAGGTTATATTTTAAGAAGAAGAATGGCATGTAATTTATTTTCCCAGAGACTCGATTGGTTTAGTAAGGTTTATTATTATATTTTTTTTAACATAATTTCTCGTGTGCTAATGAGTTCAACCAGAGGATCTGAAGCCAAAAAAACTGTCTCAGATTTAATACTTGTTCTGTAGGATCAGGTTGTAGAGGTCAAAGTTCACCCTCAGATAGGATTATCACATGTTGCACGTTGTTGTATATAGTTCTTGTACAGAGTTAGCAATAAAACGTCTTTTTGTAAGAAAAAATTATCTGTCTCTTTATTTTATTTTTTTAAACAGCTTTCATGAATATTTTTTATTTATTCATAATTTTGGATCAAAAAACAGACGATGAGAAAAAAAAGACGATGTTAAATTATAACTAATATATAAATAATGTAAAATTTTGTCTATTCCTTTTTTGTTTAATTGGTCATGTTATATCAGTATTTTAAAGAGATTTGTTTATATTTTAAGTATGCATAAGCCTATTTAATAATATTGTTTTTATATTTTCGTATTTTATTTGTTCACGTTTCGCTGAGTGTCGTTGACACGTCGCAGTTCCCGCTGTGTTTCACTGCGCTTTAGGGATTTGTAGTTTTTACTCTCACCTTTTTCACTTTCCACCGCTGACTGTTGAACTACACGGACCAGAATGCACCGCGGCTCCTCACTGCGCATGTCCTGACCTGTGCAAGAGCTGCAGACTTCTGCTGAGGTGGGTTTTCTGAAAGAACTGCATTATTTTAATAAACTTGTGACTCAGGTTTTGCCGCAGATTTTCAGGCGAAGATACAAACTTTACAAACGCGTTATCGTAAATTTCCCGCTTTGTTTTAGCAGCGTTTTAACCCTTTTTTTGCAGGAATGAGCATTTCTGAGCTAATAGGCTAGTCTGAATGTGTCCCTTTATGAACAGTACTTTGGTCAATCCCAGTCGTTTTCGAGTCTAATCTAAACTAGAAGCAGGTTTTTCTCGCGCTGCAGGTGGGTTTATGTGTTTGTACTGTTTTAGTGAAGTCCTGTGGTAATGATGTGGCTTTGTTCAGTTTCAGGGTGAAGTAATGAGCTTTCTGTAAGTGTCAGTGTGAAGCCTTTAAAAAGACTCCAGTCCGATCAGCTTCATTGATAAAAGTTGTCTCTCAAAGCCCTGCAGGTGTGTGTTTCCTCCGATCCTCTGTTTGATGAAGTTTGTGTGTTTTCAGGCACGTGACCTGAGTTTGACCTCAGAGACCGTCGCCATGGAGCCGGCCTGGCGACAACACGGCAGGGGGCGGGGCCGAGGGGACACAGGTCAGAGGTCACAGCCCCAACCGAAAGAGAGGGCACGTCCGGGAGCAGCGAGGACGAGCAACGACAAGACCCAGACTCAACCAGGTCTGAACCGGTTTTAGATGGACTAGAACTGGTTTTAGATGGAGTAGAACTGGTTTTAGATGGACTAGAACTGGTTTTAGATGGACTAGAACTGGTTTTAGATGGATTAGAACTGGTTTTAGATCGATTTAAACTTGTTTTAGATGGAGTAGAACTGGTTTTAGATGGAGTAGAACTGGTTTTAGATGGACTAGAACTGGTTTTAGATGGACTAGAACTGGTTTTAGATGGACTAGAACTGGTTTTAGATGGATTAGAACTGGTTTTAGATGGACTAGAACTGGTTTTAGATGGAGTAGAACTGGTTTTAGATGGAGTAGAACTGGTTTTAGATGGAGTAGAACTGGTTTTAGATGGAGTAGAACTGGTTTTAGATGGAGTAGAACTGGTTTTAGATGGAGTAGAACTGGTTTTAGATGGAGTAGAACTGGTTTTAGATGGAGTAGAACTGGTTTTAGATGGACTAGAACTGGTTTTAGATGGAGTAGAACTGGTTTTAGATGGACTAGAACTGGTTTTAGATGGATTAGAACTGGTTTTAGATGGATTAGAACTGGTTTTAGATGGAGTAGAACTGGTTTTAGATGGAGTAGAACTGGTTTTAGATGGATTAGAACTGGTTTTAGATGGACTAGAACTGGTTTTAGATGGACTAGAACTGGTTTTAGATGGACTAGAACTGGTTTTAGATGGACTAGAACTGGTTTTAGATGGACTAGAACTGGTTTTAGATGGATTAGAACTGGTTTTAGATGGATTAGAACTGGTTTTAGATGGACTAGAACTGGTTTTAGATGGATTAGAACTGTTTTTTAGATGGACTAGAACTGGTTTTAGATGGATTAGAACTGGTTTTAGACTGATTAGAAGGGTTTTTAGCTGGATTTTCTTTCTTTTCAGTTCTGTCGGTGGAGTCCAGGTTCGAGGAGATCAGGAAGTCGGACCTCGCTGCTGCTCAGAGACTGGTGCAGAGCGGCTTTAGCTCCTCCTCCTCTGATGAAGAAGATGATGATGAAGAGGTGGAGAATAAAGAGGGAAAACGGGGACAGATCCTGGCCTCGACCTTCACCTCCTACACTGACCAGACGGGTACGAGTCTGACCGGGTCCTTCACAAAGTCTACACTGTGGGAATATTTGAGAATAAAATAATCTGAGGATCCTAATCGGAGCGTGTCCAGCTGCAGAGTCCGAGTTCAGAGAGTGTCCCACAGAGAGGTTCAGGACCAGGCCTGAGACTAAAGCTCAGTCTGTTGAGTTATTCATTTCAATGAATGACAGCTTTAAAAACCAACACAATGCCATCAAACATCATAGTCACAGCAGCTGCACATAATTGTTCCATAAACATTCTGTGCTTTTCTAAATAACCCGTATCAGGACGAGGGTCTGAAGATTTAATGGTTTATGCAGGTCTTTACTCACCCCTCTGTCTCTGTTCCAGGAGGAGACGCCTCAGGTCTGCAGAGGACAGGCCAGTACCTCAGTGACCTGTTCCAGTCTGGAGCCGTGACCTGCCTCATCTGCATCGCCTCCGTCAAACGCACCCAACCGGTACCAGCCTGACACTTCAGGGGGATTTAGAGGGGTTTAGATGGATCTGAACAGGTTTTAGGTGGATTTAATGTTGTTGGAAACAGACCTGAGATAT
Organism: Neodontobutis hainanensis; assembly: GCA_024349245.1. Classification (NCBI taxonomy): domain Eukaryota; kingdom Metazoa; phylum Chordata; class Actinopteri; order Gobiiformes; family Odontobutidae; genus Neodontobutis; species Neodontobutis hainanensis. Next base: position 205,100 of record JALDNG010000290.1, read on the forward strand.
GGCAGAACAAAAGGAGAGATGTTAAAGAACAGGCACAGCACAAATAGACGTATTTGCTTTGGAAACAAGATTGACCTTTGAAGATTTTAAAATGAATACATGTCCCTGTCCCTGTCTCTGTCCCTGTCCCTGACTCTAACTCTGTCTCTGTCCTTGCCTCTGTCTCTGTCCCTGTCTCTGTCCCTGTCTCAGGTGTGGAGCTGCTCAGGCTGCTTCTCGCTCTTCCATCTGCCCTGTGTTCAGAAATGGGCTCGGGACTCGGTCTTCCTGGTGTCCTCCGTCACAGACGAAGACTTCGGGCAGAAGCAGCACCCCTGGCCCTGGTACTGGTCCGGTCTGTATCCAGACTTGCGCAGACCTTGTGGTTTTTAAAGGATTTGTGTTTTTATTTCTGTTTCAGTCCCAAATGTAGAACAGAGTATCCTCCCAGTGCCACTCCCAACAGGTGAGTGTCCTGACCAGCAGAGGGCGCTACAGCCACACACTGAGACTAGAACAGGTCTAAACCAGGTCTAAACCTTTGTGGTGTGTTCAGGTACATGTGTTACTGTGGGAAAGTGCAAGACCCGGTCTCAGACCCGTGGCTGGTGCCTCACTCCTGTGGCTCTGTCTGTGAGAAGAACCTCCGCCCGGACTGTGGCCACACCTGCCTGCTGCTCTGTCACCCCGGTAACCCCACACACCTGTCATTACATTAACCCCACACACCTGTCACTCCTGTAACCTCACACACCTGTCACCCTGGTAACCTCACACACCTGTCACTCCTGTAACCTCACACACCTGTCACCCTGGTAACCTCACACACCTGTCACTCCTGTAACCTCACACACCTGTCACCCTGGTAACCTCACACACCTGTCACTCCTGTAACCTCACACACCTGTCACTCCTGTAACCTCACACACCTGTCACTCCTGTAACCTCACACACCTGTCACCCTGGTAACCTCACACACCTGTCACCCTGGTAACCCCACACACCTGTCACTCCTGTAACCCCACACACCTGTCACTCCTGTAACCTCACACACCTGTCACCCTGGTAACCTCACACCTGTCACCCTGGTAACCTCACACCTGTCACTCCTGTAACCTCTCACACCTGTCACCCTGGTAACCTCACACACCTGTCACCCTGGTAACCTCACACACCTGTCACTCCTGTAACCTCACACACCTGTCACCCTGGTAACCTCACACCTGTCACCCTGGTAACCTCACACCTGTCACTCCTGTAACCTCTCACACCTGTCACCCTGGTAACCTCACACCTGTCACCCTGGTAACCTCACACCTGTCACCCTGGTAACCTCACACCTGTCACCCTGGTAACCTCACACCTGTCACCCTGGTAACCTCACACCTGTCACCCTGGTAACCTCACACCTGTCACCCTGGTAACCTCACACCTGTCACTCCTGTAACCTCATACACCTGTCACCCCGGTAACCCCACACACCTGTCACCCCGGTAACCCCACACACCTGCCACCCCGGTAACCTCACACACCTGTCACCACGGTTACCCCACACACCTGTTGCACTGGTAGCAGGTCGAATGCCACCAGGGGGCTTGAGTCAGTGTCAGAAGAGTACCAGTGAGAGTTTGACTGAAGCGAGAACACTGGTCGACACATTGAGTCTAGGACCAAAAGAAAAGTTAAATGTTGCTCGTGTGTCTCTGCAGGGCCCTGTCCTCCGTGTCCAAAGATGGTGTCTGTTTCCTGTTGGTGCAGAAAAGCCAAGCCTCTGCCTCGACGCTGCAGCAACAAGGTGTGCTCCAGGACTCTTTATACAATCTCTCTGTCTCCTGCTTGTACCTGCTTTACCTGTGTTCTGTCTGTGTTAGTCCTGGTCCTGTCAGCAGACCTGTGGGAGACTGCTGCCCTGTAAACAACACACCTGCTCCCAACCCTGTCACTCAGGTAACACTCACCTGTCACTCAGGTAACACTAACCTGTCACTCGGGTAACACTCACCTGTCTGTCAAGTAACACTCACCTTTCAGTCAGGTAACACTCACCTGTCAGTCAGGTAACACTCACCTGTCACTCGGGTAACACTCACCTGTCACTCGGGTAACGCTCACCTGTCACTCAGGTAACACTCACCTGTCACTTGGGTAACACTCACCTGTCTGTCAAGTAACACTCACCTGTCAGTCAGGTAACACTCACCTGTCAGTCAAGTAACACTCACCTGTCAGTCAGGTAACGCTCACCTGTCAGTCAAGTAACGCTCACCTGTCAGTCAGGTAACGCTCACCTATCACACGCCTGTCACTCAGGTAACGCTCACCTGTCACTCAGGTAACACACACCTGTCTGTCAAGTAACACACACCTGTCTGTCAAGTAACACTCACCTGTCACACGCCTGTCAGTCAGGTAACGCTCACCTGTCAGTCAGGTAACGCTCACCTGTCAGTCAGGTAACGCTCACCTGTCAGTCAGGTAACGCTCACCTATCACACGCCTGTCACTCAGGTAACGCTCACCTGTCACTCAGGTAACACACACCTGTCTGTCAAGTAACACACACCTGTCTGTCAAGTAACACTCACCTGTCACACGCCTGTCAGTCAGGTAACGCTCACCTGTCAGTCAGGTAACGCTCACCTGTCAGTCAGGTAACGCTCACCTATCACACGCCTGTCACTCAGGTAACGCTCACCTGTCACTCAGGTAACACTCGCCTGTCTGTCAAGTAACACACACCTGTCTGTCAAGTAACACACACCTGTCTGTCAAGTAACACACACCTGTCTGTCAAGTAACACTCACCTGTCACACGCCTGTCAGTCAGGTAACGCTCACCTATCACACGCCTGTCACTTAGGTAACACTCGCCTGTCACTTAGGTAACACTCGCCTGTCACTTAGGTAACACTCGCCTGTCTGTCAGGTAACACTCACCTGTCACTCAGGTAACACTCACCTGTCACTCAGGTAACACATGTCAGTCAGGTAATACTCACCTGTCAGTCAGGTAACACTCACCTGTCACACCTGTCCTGATAATGACTCGCTGGTGAATAATCTGTGGTGTGTTGCTCAGAGTGTGCGCCCTGTCCCAGAGTGAGCGTCCAGAGCTGTGTGTGTGGTCGAGAGAAAACGCAGCGGCCCTGCGCCGAGCCCACCTGGAACTGCACTCAGGTAAATATAATGTACTACAGCTGTACAACCTGTCATAAAGACGTAACAAGTGTAAAATACACAGTAAACCTGTTAACACCTGGTTTAATGAGATTGAGCCGTATTCCTGTTTGTGATCACAGGTGTGCAGGTTATAAATGTCTTTAAACCTTGTGTTACTGACAGGTGTGTGGGGCAGCCCTGTCCTGTGGGAACCACACCTGTGAGGAGGTGTGTCACAGCGGCCCCTGTCCTCCCTGTCCTCGCTCCGTCAACAGAACCTGTCCCTGCGGCAAAACCAGTACGACTCACACTTTAGTCTGTGCCTCAGCCCAGACACACCCTGTAGAGGGCGCTGTGCAGCACATTTCAATGACTCACAGACTGTCTCTGTTCAGAGAGCGCTCTGGGCTGCGCCGAGGAGGTGGTGCCCTGTGGAGACACCTGTGACCGACCTCTGTCCTGTGGGAAACACACCTGCTCCATGAGGTGTCACCGAGGAAACTGTGACACCTGCAGACAGGTAATACACGCACACACACACCTGTACACAGGTAATACACACACACACACACACACACACCTGTACACAGGTAATACACACACACACACACACACACACACACCTGTACACAGGTAATACACACACACACACACACCTGTACACAGGTAATACACACATGCACACACACACTTGTACACAGGAAATACACGTACACCTGCAGACAAGTGATATACATACACAGGTACTACACACAGGGAATGTACGCACACCGACTCTGTCTGAGCCGGACTCTGTCTGAGCCGGACTCTGTATGAGCCGGACTCTGTCTGAGCCGGACTCTGTCTGAGCCGGACTCTGTATGAGCCGGACTCTGTCTGAGCCGGACTCTGTCTGAGCCGGACTCTGTATGAGCCGGACTCTGTCTGAGCCGGACTCTGTCTGAGTCGGACTCTGTCTGAGACTCTGGTCGTTGCAGGAGGTGGAGAAGGAGTGTCGCTGTGGAAAACACCGTCGGAGAATGGCTTGTCACAAAGAATATCTGTGTGACTCCAAATGCACCAAGACCAGGAGCTGTCAGAGACACCAGTGCAGACGCAAGGTAGGGTCTATAATTGATTGTGATAATATCGTTAATCGCAATTATTGTGGCTAGGATAATTGTGACACAATTCTAATATTGTCCCAGGCCTAGTTATTGTCTCAGACCGACTACTCGTTAAACGCTTGACAGAATTATACTTTTTTTTGTCTCTGCACAAATAAAATACACATTCTCTGTGACCATTAAGGGTTTCATTTTCATAATTTTAAGGGCTTGTAGAAAGTTATTTTGCTTTAATAAGACTTTTCTTTTGTTCTGTCTCATCTCGTCTGAGTCTGACCTTAAAGCCTGGTGTTTTCTCAGAACTGAGCTCTGTTTAACCTTTGATTATTTCATTATCAGTGTTTCTCTGACATTTCCACAAACGCTGTCTCCATCAGCTCCGTTTACCGTCAAGACTCCACTAGCTGTAATTTAGACTGAGTCAGTCCTGGTTTAGACCTGGTTTAGAACTGGTTTAGACTTGGTTTAGTCCTGGTTTTCTCTAAAAACACCGTATTAAAAAAAGGTTTATAAACCAACGTGCAATGAAACAAAATTATCGTATTAAAGACCCTCCCTCTTTTTCCAGTGTTGCCCCGGTAACTGCCCCCCATGTGACCAGAGCTGCGGCCGATCGCTGGGCTGTCGGAACCACAAGTGTCCCTCGGTCTGTCACCAGGGTAAGCACTGAACTCTCTGTTAGTGACACTGTCACTGACATTCTCTCTGTTACTGACACTGACACTCCCAGTGTCACTGACACTGTTACTGACAGTGTCAGTGACACTCTCTCTGTTACTGACACTGACACTCCCAGTGTCACTGACACTGTTACTGACACTCTCTGTTACTGACACCGTCACTGACACTCTCTGTTACTGACACTGTCACTAACATTCTCTCTGACACTGACACTCTCACTGTCACTGACACTCTCGCTGTCACGGACACTGACACTCTCACTGACATTGTCACTGACACTCTGTTACTGTCACTGACACTCTCTGTTACTGACACTGACACTCTCTGTTACTGACACTGTTGGACACTGTTAATGACACTGTCACGGTCACTGACACTGTCACAACCATTGACACTCTCTGTCACGGACACTGTTACTGACACTGTCACAACCATTGACACTCTCTGTCACGGACACTGTTACTGACACTGTCACAACCATTGACACTCTCTGTCACGGACACTGTTAATGACACTGTCACAACCATTGACACTCTCTGTCACGGACACTGTTTCTGACACTGTCACAACCATTGCACTCTCTGTCACGGACACTGTTACTGACACTGTCACAACCATTGACACTCTGTCACGGACACTGTTACTGACACTGTCACAGTCACTGACACAGATAAAACACAGCTTTATATTTGGAAGATTTTGGACATCTGCAGTTGAAAACCTCAGATGCGCTGCCGTACAATGCAACTTTAAATGCACACGTTACTGTGTTTCTCCAAACGATGACTAGAACTGCCGCGGTCATAAACATGTGTTTCAAAGTCGTCTGCGAGCCATAGTCACAAACACATGTCTGCCTGACTCTTTCACTCTGGGATTAACATTATTTTATTCAAGATAAATCATAATAAAGGATAATCTGCGGGTCTTTATTTAATAAAAATATAAACATTTGTATTCTAAAATGTGATGTAAACGGTTCCTGGTTTGGTTTTCAGCCTGATTCCCACAAGCCTCACACGTTTAGTTTTAGTCGTCTGCTGCTGATGCATCGACCAAATGTTCCACAAGTGTGAAAGTTGTTCAGAACATTTTGTTTGACAGCTGCATGTCTTTTTCTGCCACAGCTGATGACCAACATATCGTCTCAGCCGTAGTCTTCTGAAATATAACTATAACCAGAAAACTCTTCTGTGATTGGTCAATATCTGATGTGGTTTTTCCACTTATTTAGTGTTTGTCACATCCCATTAACGTCTCTGAGATCTGTTCTGATTGGACGAAAAACACAGCTGTGGAAAGGTCAGAGGTCAGACTGTCCAGAAATATAAGTTTAAGAAAAATTTCCTGATTTATTATTGCACTGATGTGAAGCCCTTTGGTTCAGCTCTGGTTTCTGTCGACTTTAGAGTTTAAACTTACTCTTACTCTAGCTTCAAATCTAACTAAAACCTTTTCAAATCCATCTAAAACCAGTTAAGATCCAACTAAAACCTGTTCAAATCCATCTAAAACCAGTTAAAATCCAACTAAAACCTGTTTAAATCCATCTAAAACCAGTTAAAATCCAACTAAAACCTGTTTAAATCCATCTAAAACCTGTGCTTGTGACAATAGATGTGGCTCTTGGAAGTCTTCGTTTGGAATAATAAAGAGATGTCTCTCTTTTGAAAATGAAAGGGTCTGTCTTTTGAATTCCTTTTCCTTTGCTTGTGTGACTTTAATCTTTGGGTAAAAGCAGCTGATTTCTGACTCTGACATTTGGAGTGAGTCACAGTTCGCAGCTGAATGAGAGGATAATGTTTGAGTCACTTCTTCAGCTGTTATCTCAGAGCGACCTTCTGTTTGTCTCCTCTTTAAAGGTCACAGGAGCCAATCAGAACTTAGCCGCACAAACACATTATCGGCCGATCAGAGCGTAGAGCCGTTTCTGTGAGAACAACAGACTCTGAGCAGAAAGGGTCGGGACGTTAACACAAATATCACTCCAAATGTCACTCCGAGGTTTATCAATAAAACAATGTTGTCGGTAATTCATGAAAACAGACGGAACACTGTGGAGCCGAAGGGAACCGTTTTAAACCTCAAAAATGCTTGTATTTGTGTAACAGGGTTGGACAAAATTAAATAACATGAGTTTCTTTTCCTTCAGGAGCCTGTTACCCGTGTCCGGAGACAGTAGAGGTGCCCTGTTCCTGTGGGACCACTGTGTTAGTGGTGCCCTGTGGCAGAGAGAAGAGCACCAGGCCCCCCCGCTGCAAAGAGCCCTGCAGGTGAGCCACAAACCTTTATCATACCTTTAGTCTTTCTGTTTATTATACTGTGTACCCTTTGTATATCGTGTTTGATTGTCCCCCTGTCCCTCTGCAGACGTCCCTCTCAGTGCCACCACTCGACCCCTCAGCCTCACAGGTGTCACCCAGGCCCCTGTCCCCCCTGTACACGGCCCTGTGAGAGGTCCCTGAGCGGCTGTGAGCACCGCTGCCCTCAGCCCTGCCACGACTCTGTCCTGGTGCAGTCCCAACAGGTAACTCTGTCCTGGTCCAACAGGTAACTCTGTCCTGGTCCAACAGGTAACTCTGTCCAGTCCCAACAGGTAACTCTGTCCTAGTCCAACAGGTAACTCTGTCCAGTCCCATCAGGTAACTCTGTCCAGTCCCATCAGGTAACTCTGTCCAGTCCCAACAGGTAACTCTGTCCTGGTCCAACAGGTAACTCTGTCCTGGTCCAACAGGTAACTCTGTCCTGGTCCATCAGGTAACTCTGTCCAGTCCCAACAGGTAACTCTGTCCAGTCCCGAAAGGTAACTCTGTCCTGGTCCATCAGGTAACTCTGTCCTGGTCCATCAGGTAACTCTGTCCTGGTCAACAGGTAACTCTGTCTCTAGTCCAACAGGTAACTCTGTCCTGGTCTATCAGGTAACTCTGTCCATTTCCATCAGGTAACTCTGTCCAGTCTCAACAGGTAACTCTGTCTCTAGTCCCAACAGGTAACTCTGTCCAGTCTCAACAGGTAACTCTGTCCAGTCTCAACAGGTAACTCTGTCTCTGGTCCATCAGGTAACTCTGTCCATTCCCATCAGGTAACTCTGTCCAGTCTCAACAGGTAACTCTGTCCAGTCCCGACAGGTAACTCTGTCTCTAGTCTCAACAGGTAACTCTGTCTCTGGTCCATCAGGTAACTCTGTCCATTTCCATCAGGTAACTCTGTCCAGTCCATCAGGTAACTCTGTCTCTGGTCCATCAGGTAACTCTGTCCTAGTCCAACAGGTAACTCTGTCCAGTCCGACAGGTAACTATGTCCAGTCCCGACAGGTAACTCTGTCTCTGGTCCATCAGGTAACTCTGTCTCTAGTCCCAACAGGTAACTCTGTCAGTCCCAACAGGTAACTTTGTCCTGGTCCATCAGGTAACTCTGTCTCTAGTCCAACAGGTAACTCTGTCCAGTCCCAACAGGTAACTCTGTCCAGTCCCATCAGGTAACTCTGTCCTGGTCCAACAGGTAACTCTGTCCTGGTCCATCAGGTAACTCTGTCCAGTCCCAACAGGTAACTCTGTCCAGTCCCGAAAGGTAACTCTGTCCTGGTCTATCAGGTAACTCTGTCCAGTCCCAACAGGTAACTTTGTCCTGGTCCATCAGGTAACTCTGTCCTAGTCCCAACAGGTAACTCTGTCCAGTCCCAACTGGTAACTCTGTCCAGTCCCATCAGGTAACTCTGTCCAGTCCCATCAGGTAACTCTGTCCAGTCCCAACAGGTAACTCTGTCCATTTCCATCAGGTAACTCTGTCCAGTCCCATCAGGTAACGCTGTCCAGTCCCGACAGGTAACTATGTCCAGTCCCGACAGGTAACTCTGTCCAGTCCCGACAGGTAACTCTGTCCTGGTCCAACAGGTAACTCTGTCCTGGTCCATCAGGTAACTTTGTCCGGTCCCATCAGGTAACTCTGTCCGGTCCCATCAGGTAACTCTGTCCATTCCCATCAGGTAACTCTGTCCAGTCCCGACAGGTAACTCTGTCCAGTCCCGACAGGTAACTCTGTCCTAGTACAACAGGTAATTCTGTCCTGGTCCATCAGGTAATTCTGTCCTAGTACAACAGGTAACTCTGTCCTGGTCCATCAGGTAACTCTGTCCTAGTCCAACAGGTAACTCTGTCCAGTCCCGACAGGTAACTCTGTCCAGTCCCGACAGGTAACTCTGTCCTGGTCCATCAGGTAACTCTGTCCTAGTCCCAACAGGTAACTCTGTCCAGTCCCAACAGGTAACTCTGTCCAGTCCCAACAGGTAACTCTGTCCAGTCCCATCAGGTAACTCTGTCCAGTCCCAACAGGTAACTCTGTCCAGTCCCAACAGGTAACTCTGTCCAGTCCCAACAGGTAACTCTGTCCTAGTCCAACAGGTAACTCTGTCCAGTCCCAACAGGTAACTCTGTCCAGTCCCATCAGGTAACTCTGTCCAGTCCCAACAGGTAACTCTGTCCAGTCCCAACAGGTAACTCTGTCCAGTCCCAACAGGTAATTCTGTCCTAGTACAACAGGTAATTCTGTCCTAGTACAACAGGTAATTCTGTCCTAGTACAACAGGTAACTCTGTCCTGGTCCATCAGGTAACTCTGTCCTAGTCCAACAGGTAACTCTGTCCAGTCCCGACAGGTAACTCTGTCCAGTCCCGACAGGTAACTCTGTCCTGGTCCATCAGGTAACTCTGTCCTAGTCCCAACAGGTAACTCTGTCCAGTCCCAACAGGTAACTCTGTCCAGTCCCAACAGGTAACTCTGTCCAGTCCCATCAGGTAACTCTGTCCAGTCCCAACAGGTAACTCTGTCCAGTCCCAACAGGTAACTCTGTCCAGTCCCAACAGGTAACTCTGTCCAGTCCCAACAGGTAACTCTGTCCAGTCCCAACAGGTAACTCTGTCCAGTCCCAACAGGTATCTCTGTCCAGTCCCAACAGGTAACTCTGTCCAGTCCCAACAGGTAACTCTGTCCAGTCCCAACAGGTAATTCTGTCCTAGTCTAACAGGTATCTCTGTCCTAGTACAACAGGTATCTCTGTCCTAGTACAACAGGTATCTCTGTCCTAGTACAACAGGTATCTCTGTCCTAGTACAACAGGTATCTCTGTCCTAGTACAACAGGTATCTCTGTCCTAGTACAACAGGTATCTCTGTCCAGTCCCAACAGGTATCTCTGTCCTAGTACAACAGGTAACTCTGTCCAGTCCCGACAGGTAACTCTGTCCTAGTCTAACAGGTATCTCTGTCCTAGTCCAACAGGTAACTCTGTCCAGTCCCATCAGGTAACTCTGTCCTAGTCCCATCAGGTAACTCTGTCCTGGTCCAACAGGTAACTCTGTCCTGGTCCAACAGGTAACTCTGTCCAGTCCCATCAGGTAACTCTGTCCTGGTCCAACAGGTAACTCTGTCCTGGTCCAACGGGTAACTCTGTGGTTTTTCCACAGATTGGTCCTTGTTTTGTTCTAAACACTTGAGTGTATAATTTAACTCTGAGGATGGTCAGGAGCAGTTGTGACGTGTGTTTCTTCAGGTGCAGAAGGCCGGACCCTGGGAGCAGCCGACGGAACCAGCCTTCATCAAGAAAGCTCTGCCCTGTTCCCCCTGTCAGGTCCCAATACCCACGTAAGTCCTGCTAAAACCTGTCCCGGACTAGCTGACACCTGGTCAAATCCAACTAAAACCTTTTTTTAAATCAAACTACATTTGTTCTCATCCAAATAAAGTCTGCTTTAATTAATGTAAAAACGTTTCCAGTCCATGTAGATTGTTTTCAGATTTAAAACCATGAAGAGTGTTGGAATAGTTCTGTCCCTGAGGCACAGCAGCTTTAGTTCCTGGTGTTTACAGTAAATGCTTTTAGAGACACGCCTCAGTGACAGCTTTAATCTCCGTCTAACAGTGTGTGACAGAACTAACTCTGGTCCTGACCTGGTTCTGACCTCGTCCTGCTCCAAACCTGGTCCTGACCTGGCCCTGGTCCTGGTCCTGACCTAAGCCCCGGTCCTGGTCCTGGGTACTGGGTCAGGGGTCAGGGGTCAGCTGTAGGGTAGTTAGGCCTGTACTGAGCTGTGGCTGGAGCCGCCTGCAGCTCGCTGACGCACTGAGCAGCTGAGAACACACACGTAGACTCCAGCTTCAAACAAACACAGCTTCAGTTCCACTGTTAAAGCGTCTGGAGCAGAAACAGAACACACAACCCAGACCTGCACCAAACAGGATAAATAAACACTTTCTCTTTTAATCCCCTTTGTCCTGTTCCTGAAGACTTACAGAAGACTCAGCAGAAAGGCTCTAGTGCAGCAGAGAACTCTTCTGACTCTAACTTTGGGACATGAACATTTACATGTCTGCCATCCTTTTGTGTCACTGAACGTCTCTTTTTGGAGCTGAGACGGTGTATCTGACACAGTCAGAGCCACACACCTCCAGCAGTGGCCGAAAAAAGATTTGACTGTTTCCATGGCTCAGCTCCAGGTTGGGTTTCTGACGTGTTCTCACCTGGCTCGCCCCGTCAGAGCCAGGTGAGGTCAGCGTCTTTTATCCAGAAACTGTCCAGAGCTCACTTTGACAAACCCTGAACCCTTTATATTGTCCTCACAAATGTTGCCCTCAGCGATGTGCAACTGTCACCTGTTTACCTGTGTCTGTGTCTGAGGAGTTTACCTGTGTGTCTGTGTCTGAGGAGTTTACCTGTGTCTGAGGGGTTTACCTGTGTCTGAGGGGGTTTACCTGTGTGTCTGAGGAGTTTACCTGTGTGTCTGAGGAGTTTACCTGTGTGTCTGAGGAGTTTACCTGTGTCTGAGGAGTTTACCTGTGTGTCTGAGGAGTTTACCTGTGTGTCTGAGGAGTTTACCTGTGTGTCTGAGGAGTTTACCTGTGTGTCTGAGGAGTTTACCTGTGTGTCTGAGGAGTTTACCTGTGTGTCTGAGGAGTTTACCTGTGTGTCTGAGGGGTTTACCTGTGTGTCTGAGGAGTTTACCTGTGTGTCTGAGGAGTTTACCTGTGTGTCTGAGGAGTTTACCTGTGTGTCTGAGGAGTTTACCTGTGTGTCTGAGGAGTTTACCTGTGTGTCTGAGGAGTTTACCTGTGTGTCTGAGGAGTTTACCTGTGTGTCTGAGGAGTTTACCTGTGTGTCTGAGGGGGTTACCTGTGTCTGAGGGGGTTACCTGTGTCTGAGGGAGTTTACCTGTGTGTCTGAGGGGGTTTACCTGTGTGTCTGAGGGGGTTTACCTGTGTGTCTGAGGGGGTTTACCTGTATGTCTGAGGGGGTTTACCTGTGTCTGAGGGGTTTACCTGTGTCTGAGGGGTTTACCTGTGTCTGAGGAGTTTACCTGTGTCTGAGGAGTTTACCTGTGTCTGAGGGGTTTACCTGTGTGTCTGAGGGGTTTACCTGTGTCTGAGGAGTTTACCTGTGTGTCTGAGGGGGTTTACCTGTGTCTGAGGGGTTTACCTGTGTGTCTGAGGGGGTTTACCTGTATGTCTGAGGGGGTTTACCTGTGTCTGAGGGGGTTTACCTGTGTCTGAGGGGGTTTACCTGTGTCTGAGGAGTTTACCTGTGTCTGAGGAGTTTACCTGTGTCTGAGGGGGTTTACCTGTGTGTCTGAGGGGGTTTACCTGTGTCTGAGGGGGTTTACCTTTGTGTGTGTCTGAGGAGTTTACCTGTGTCTGAGGAGGTTTACCTATGTCTGAGGTGTTTACCTGTGTGTCTGAGGAGTTTACCTGTGTCTGAGGGGGTTTACCTGTGTGTCTGAGGAGTTTACCTGTGTGTCTGAGGAGGTTTACCTGTGTCTGAGGAGTTTACCTGTGTCTGAGGAGTTTACCTGTGTCTGAGGAGTTTACCTGTGTCTGAGTGGGGTTACCTGTGTCTGAGGAGTTTACCTGTGTGTCTGAGGAGTTTACCTGTGTGTCTGAGGAGTTTACCTGTGTGTCTGAGGAGTTTACCTGTGTGTCTGAGGAGTTTACCTGTGTGTCTGAGGTGTTTACCTATGTCTGAGGTGTTTACCTGTGTCTGAGGTGTTTACCTGTGTCTCAGGTGTTTACCTGTCTGTAATGACGTGCTGACGTCTGAGGAAAACTGTGCTGACTGTAGTGTTTGTGTTTTTTTCAGGCCGTGTTTTGGAGAACATGAGGTGAGTCTTTATTAAAACTACTCCCTGTGGTCCTCCTCGTGTCTTTAATGAACCGCTCTGTAGTCGTTGCACTCCTCCACCTTCTTCTCCACCTTCATTTAACTCCTTCAGAAAAACAACTGCTCCAACGAGAAACCAGAAAACAAAACACTGGTCTTTCTCAGAATCTTTTCCAAAAACAAGAACCCAATGATTCCACTTTGAGACACTTTTACACAAACACTTTCTGTCAGAGCCTGAAGTCCTTCTGATCTGTGTTCCAGGTGAGTCCAGTGCCCTGTCATCGCCACGGCCGTTTCTCCTGCGGACGTCAGTGTGGACGGGCCCTCGACTGCACCAACCACACCTGCAGCAGGGAGTGTCACCTGGTCGCCCCCGGCAACAAGGTGAGTTTTACTTTGGTTTAAACAGGTTTTAGTTGGATTTGATCAGGTTTTAGTTGGATTTGATCAGGTTTTAGTTGGATTTAAACAGGTTTTAGTTGGATTTAAACAGGTTTTAGTTGGATTTGATCAGGTTTTCGTTGGATTTGAACAGGTTTTAGTTAGATTTGAACATGTTTTACTTGGATTTTATCAGGTTTTAGTTGGATTTGATCAGGGTTTAGTTGGATTTGAACATGTTTTACTTGGATTTTATCAGGTTTTAGTTGGATTTGATCAGGGTTTAGTTGGATTTGAACATGTTTTACTTGGATTTTATCAGGTTTTAGTTGGATTTGATCAGGTTTTAGTTGGATTTAAACAGGTTTTAATTGGATTTGATCAGGTTTTAGTTGGATCTGATCAGGTTTTAGTTGGATTTAAACAGGTTTTAGTTGGATTTGATCAGGGTTTAGTTGGATTTGATCAGGGTTTAGTTGGATTTGATCAGGTTTTAGTTGGATCTGATCAGGTTTTAGTTGGATTTGATCAGGGTTTAGTTGGATTTAAACAGGTTTTAGTTAGATTTAAACAGGTTTTAGTTGGATTTGAACAGGTTTTAGTTGGATTTGATCAGGTTTTCGTTGGATTTGAACAGGTTTTAGTTGGATTTAAACAGGTTTTAGTTAGATTTAAACAGGTTTTAGTTGGATTTGAACAGGTTTTAGTTGGATTTGATCAGGTTTTAGTTGGATTTAAACAGGTTTTAGTTAGATTTAAACAGTTTTTAGTTGGATTTGATCAGGTTTTAGTTGGATTTAAACAGGTTTTAGTTGGATTTGATCAGGTTTTCGTTGGATTTGAACAGGTTTTAGTTGGATTTAAACAGGTTTTAGTTAGATTTAAACAGGTTTTAGTTGGATTTGAACATGTTTTACTTGGATTTTATCAGGTTTTAGTTGGATTTGATCAGGGTTTAGTTGGATTTGAACATGTTTTACTTGGATTTTATCAGGTTTTAGTTGGATTTTATCAGGGTTTAGTTGGATTTGAACATGTTTTACTTGGATTTTATCAGGTTTTAGTTGGATTTGATCAGGTTTTAGTTGGATTTAAACAGGTTTTAATTGGATTTGATCAGGTTTTAGTTGGATCTGATCAGGTTTTAGTTGGATTTAAACAGGTTTTAGTTGGATTTGATCAGGGTTTAGTTGGATTTGATCAGGGTTTAGTTGGATTTGATCAGGTTTTAGTTGGATCTGATCAGGTTTTAGTTGGATTTGATCAGGGTTTAGTTGGATTTTATCAGGGTTTAGTTGGATTTGAACAGGTTTTAGTTGGATTTGATCAGGTTTTAGTTGGATCTGATCAGGGTTTAGTTGGATTTGAACATGTTTTACTTGGATTTTATCAGGTTTTAGTTGGATTTGATCAGGGTTTAGTTGGATTTGTACATGTTTTACTTGGATTTTATCAGGTTTTAGTTGGATTTGATCAGGTTTTAGTTGGATTTAAACAGGTTTTAATTGGATTTGAACAGGTTTTAGTTGGATTTGATCAGGTTTTAGTTGGATCTGATCAGGTTTTAGTTGGATTTAAACAGGTTTTAGTTGGATTTGATCAGGGTTTAGTTGGATTTGATCAGGGTTTAGTTGGATTTGATCAGGTTTTAGTTGGATCTGATCAGGTTTTAGTTGGATTTGATCAGGGTTTAGTTGGATTTGATCAGGGTTTAGTTGGATTTGAACAGGTTTTAGTTGGATTTGATCAGGTTTTAGTTGGATCTGATCAGGGTTTAGTTGGATTTGAACAGGGTTTAGTTGGATTTGATCAGGTTTTAGTTGGATCTGATCAGGTTTTAGTTGGATTTGATCAGGGTTTAGTTGGATTTGATCAGGGTTTAGTTGGATTTGAACAGGTTTTAGTTGGATTTGATCAGGTTTTAGTTGGATCTGATCAGGGTTTAGTTGGATTTAAACAGGTTTTAGTTGGATTTGATCAGGTTTTCGTTGGATTTGAACAGGTTTTAGTTGGATTTAAACAGGTTTTAGTTGGATTTAAACAGGTTTTAGTTGGATTTGAACATGTTTTACTTGGATTTTATCAGGTTTTAGTTGGATTTGATCAGGGTTTAGTTGGATTTGAACATGTTTTACTTGGATTTTATCAGGTTTTAGTTGGATTTGATCAGGTTTTAGTTGGATTTAAACAGGTTTTAATTGGATTTGAACAGGTTTTAGTTGGATTTGATCAGGTTTTAGTTGGATCTGATCAGGTTTTAGTTGGATTTAAACAGGTTTTAGTTGGATTTGATCAGGGTTTAGTTGGATTTGATCAGGGTTTAGTTGGATTTGATCAGGGTTTAGTTGGATCTGATCAGGTTTTAGTTGGATTTGATCAGGGTTTAGTTGGATTTGATCAGGGTTTAGTTGGATTTGAACAGGTTTTAGTTGGATTTGATCAGGTTTTAGTTGGATCTGATCAGGGTTTAGTTGGATTTGAACATGTTTTACTTGGATTTTATCAGGTTTTAGTTGGATTTGATCAGGGTTTAGTTGGATTTGAACATGTTTTACTTGGATTTTATCAGGTTTTAGTTGGATTTGATCAGGTTTTAGTTGGATTTAAACAGGTTTTAATTGGATTTGAACAGGTTTTTGTTGGATTTGATCAGGTTTTAGTTGGATCTGATCAGGTTTTAGTTGGATTTAAACAGGTTTTAGTTGGATTTGATCAGGGTTTAGTTGGATTTGATCAGGTTTTAGTTGGATCTGATCAGGTTTTAGTTGGATTTAAACAGGTTTTAGTTGGATTTGATCAGGTTTTAGTTGGATTTGATCAGGTTTTAGTTGGATTTGATCAGGTTTTAATTGGATTTGAACATGTTTTACTTGGATTTGATCAGGTTTTAGTTGGATTTGATCAGGTTTTAGTTGGATTTGATCAGGGTTTAGTTGGATTTGATCAGGGTTTAGTTGGATTTGATCAGGGTTTAGTTGGATCTGATCAGGTTTTAGTTGGATTTGATCAGGGTTTAGTTGGATTTGATCAGGGTTTAGTTGGATTTGAACAGGTTTTAGTTGGATTTGATCAGGTTTTAGTTGGATCTGATCAGGGTTTAGTTGGATTTGAACATGTTTTACTTGGATTTTATCAGGTTTTAGTTGGATTTGATCAGGGTTTAGTTGGATTTGAACATGTTTTACTTGGATTTTATCAGGTTTTAGTTGGATTTGATCAGGTTTTAGTTGGATTTAAACAGGTTTTAATTGGATTTGAACAGGTTTTAGTTGGATTTGATCAGGTTTTAGTTGGATCTGATCAGGTTTTAGTTGGATTTAAACAGGTTTTAGTTGGATTTGATCAGGGTTTAGTTGGATTTGATCAGGGTTTAGTTGGATTTGATCAGGTTTTAGTTGGATCTGATCAGGTTTTAGTTGGATTTAAACAGGTTTTAGTTGGATTTGATCAGGTTTTAGTTGGATTTGAACAGGTTTTAGTTGGATTTGAACAGGTTTTAGTTGGATTTGATCAGGGTTTAGTTGGATTTGATCAGGGTTTAGTTGGATTTGATCAGGGTTTAGTTGGATCTGATCAGGTTTTAGTTGGATTTAAACAGGTTTTAGTTGGATTTGATCAGGTTTTAGTTGGATTTGATCAGGTTTTAGTTGGATTTGATCAGGTTTTAGTTGTATTTAAACAGGTTTTAGTTGGATTTGAACAGGTTTTAGTTTGAGCAGTGCTTCTCTTTACTCTGCTCTGTGTCTCTCAGTGTGAGCAGTGTGAGTCTGGCTGCTCTAAGCCCCGCCCCCCCGGCTGCCCTCACCCTTGTCCCAGGCCGTGTCACAGCGGGGACTGTCCTGTCTGTGTCCAGAGCCTCCGGCAGCGCTGCCACTGCAAGATCAGCCTGCTCTACCTGCAGTGCACGTCAGTATAACTCTCACATCATCAGCAACAGACTTAAGGGACCTTTAGGGTTTATTCTATGCAGCTGTTCATTATTATTTAACCAAATCTTTGCTAAAACTAAAGCAAATGAGCAGCTTTGGGCCTCGTTTTTGTGACGAACAGCGCCAAAGAAAAGTCCCTCAAACCCGTCTGAAGTTCTTCAGTTCCTCCTGAAGTTGGAATAAAGCCGACAATTAAAAGAGTTTTGAGTGTCTTTTGTTTGAATTGAGTCTAAATTTATAAATTCTGAATTATTATTATTATTCTATTTTTTACAGAGAGTTGACTTTAGCCGACGATGAGACAAAGGAAAAACTGTGCTCCTGCAAGAACCAGTGTCCCAAACAGGTACAGGCTCCAGCTGCAGGTTCTCACTCTGCAATTTA
This sequence comes from Neodontobutis hainanensis, assembly GCA_024349245.1. Classification (NCBI taxonomy): domain Eukaryota; kingdom Metazoa; phylum Chordata; class Actinopteri; order Gobiiformes; family Odontobutidae; genus Neodontobutis; species Neodontobutis hainanensis. The sequence goes on from JALDNG010000290.1 coordinate 222,866, forward strand.
AATCATTTCTACTTTATCTCCAAAATACCGCTCGTTCAACTCTTCTGGCGTTCTTTGCTGAAAATAATGAAAAATTACAACTCATTTAGCTTTTATTGACATCTTTGGCGCTCATTAGAGAAAGAGTCAAGATAACAAACATATTTGAGGTTATTTCTGTCTGAGCTCACGTCCTGGAACATTTAAAGTGAAGAGTGAATACCTCAGTGGGGCTGGTTCTCCTACTATGGTCTGCCCCAGTGCATGATGGGAGCTGGTATCAGGTGTTGAAGTACAGTCTGGAGAGGTTTGTGTTAAAGATAAAGAGTGGCTGACTGTCTCTGAGTCAAGTGTGTGTTAAAGCTGTTAAAACCACAGCTAAAACAACAAACACAGAGGAATGCACCGGGCTCAGAGACGCTCCACTGCAGCTCCACTGCAGCTCAGCTCAGACCTTTACAGTTTTAATACGACGACACCGGAGGAAACATGGATAAATATGACGTAGAACCTGAGCATCTGCCACAAACTCCAACCTCAGGATGTAGACGAGGGCTGCACGATGTTAGAAAAACAAACAAGCAATAACTATTTAAAGTATTGTGAGAATGAAATGAGCTGCAATATCAGAACACTCAACTAAACCAGGTCTGAACCAGGTCTGAACCAGGTCTAAACCAGGTCTAAACCAGGTCTAAACCAGGTCTGAACCAGGATTAAACCAGGACTAAACCAGGTCTGAACCAGGTCTGAACCAGGTCTAAACCAGGTCTAAACCAGGTCTAAACCAGGTCTGAACCAGGATTAAACCAGGTCTAAACCAGGTCTAAACCAGGTCTAAACCAGGTCTAAACCAGGTCTGAACCAGGATTAAACCAGGTCTAAACCAGGTCTAAACCAGGTCTGAACCAGGATTAAACCAGGTCTAAACAGGACAGTTGGACGTAATGCTCAGATGATTTTGAGGGACAGTGAAGGTGGGACAGAGGGACTGCCAGAGGACCAGCTGTGCTTCTGTCGCAGGTGTGAGAGGGCGACAGGTGTGAGAGCGCGACAGGTGTGAGAGCGCGACAGGTGTGCGAGGGCGACAGGTGTGCGAGGGCGACAGGTGTGAGAGGTTGTGTCATGTTCTGTCGTTGTGCAGCTGTCGTGTGGTCATCGCTGCAGACGTCTGTGTCATCCTGGAGACTGTGAGCAACTCTGTCAGCACCGAGTCAAGCTGCGCTGCCCCTGCAAGAGACTCAAGAAGGTACCCCGGACCAGGACCGGACCAGACCAGACGAGGACTAGACCTAAACTAGACCAGGACCAGAACCGATACACTGGACCCTACAGAGGCCTGTTTGGACAAAAGACACCTCTATGACCTTCTGTTTCAGAGACAGGTTCTGTCTGAGGGACCTGTTGCTTGGATAGTCTCTACATATATATAATAATAATAATAATAATATAATATATATAATATATAATATAAATTTATAAAGAAGGCGCCCTCTGCTGGGGAAAGGTGGACATGTTATGTAATAATAACTCATCCTGACGTTTCGACATAATCGGTTTGATAAGAGGTTTGGCTCCAGTCTGAGGTGGTTCTGCTGTGATCCACAGGACGTCCAGTGTCACCTGTCGACCCAGAGCCAGCTCCAGTGTGATGACACCTGTCGAGAGCAGCAGCGCAGGGTCGCACAGGTAACCACATAAAACCCTGCTTTAGAACTGCATTAAAATGATTTAGGTTCTGAGAGGAGTCTGTCCTCCGCCCAAACACCTGCAGGAACACGTCACTGTCTGTCTCTAAGTGTTAACCCTGCGACTGACTGGCCACTGTCCAGGATGAACCCCGCCTTAGGCCCGGAGCTGCTGGGATAGGCTCCAGTCAGAAAATGAATAATATAAGTTCTCTCTTGTTCTGCTCAGGAAAAGGAGGCGGAGCTTAAAGCAGCTCAGGAGGAGGAGCTCCGCAAACAACAGGTCAATTTGAACTTTTTATATATATAGGATTTTTATAGTGTGTGCTTTATGCTTTTATTCTACTTTAAATTTATAATGTTTTTATTAGTTTACACTCATTTTATTGGAGCTGATATTGTAATCTGACTTCCTGTTTTATTTTGTAGGAGGAGCTGGAGGCCTTTGAGCGCCGTCTGAAAGGAGCCGGACGCCGAAACAAACGCAGAAGAAAAGGGGAGGAGCCCGAGGATGAGGGGCGGGGCCTGTGGGGTCGACGAGGACTGTCATTGGTCCTGGTCTCAGTGGGAGGGGCTCTGCTGGCCACCACCTACTTTTACCTGACAACCGCCTAAAATAAGACCAACAAAGAAGAAGAGACGGCAGCCAATCAGATGAAGAGGAAGAGACAGGAGCCAATGAGATGAAGAGGAAGAGACGGGAGCCAATGAGACGAAGAGGAAGAGACGGGAGCCAATGAGACGAAGAGGAAGAGACGGGAGCCAATCAGACGAAGAGGAAGAGTCTGGAGCCAATCAGACGAAGAGGAAGTGACGACAAAGATCTCTGAGAAAGTCCTGTTTCCTGAAGTCAGGTTTTCACATTTTTAAAAACAGATGAAACAATGCTTTCCATATTTGCTGAGGTCACTGCTCTCAGGCTGCTGGGTGAGTTAGCGCCACCTACAGGAGTCTGGAAGAATGGATTTATTTAATTTTTTTATAGATAGAAAATCCGTTTCTTTAGATGTCTTCATAAAGGTCCCTCAAAAGCAGTGTTTGTTCATCTCTGATAGAAGCCAGTGCCCTCAGGTGCGTCTCGTGTTCTCCTGGAGGCCCTCGTGTTCTCCTGGAGGCCCTCGTGTTCTCCTGGAGGCCCTCGTGTTCTCCTGGAGGCCCTCGTGTTCTCCTGGAGGCCCTCATGTTCTCCTGGAGGCCCTCAGCTCCTGCTGTTGTTGTTGACCTGTAGAAATGGACTTAAGAGGCTTTATCCTTCACATGTTTCTCAGACTTGACCTAATGCCTGCTTAACTTCTGCTCGGCCAAAATGTGTCACAAACAGAAGCTGCTAGCTCAGACTGACAGCTGCGTTCTGATTGGTGGATGAGTTCATCTGAAAACCCTTTGGTCAAATATAAGCCTTTAGTCTTTAAGTCAATCTTTGAAGTGAACTATTTTGAACCATTTTCCCCAAAAAAGTCCAGAATATATTCAAATTTTTCCTTTTTTTTCTTTTGTCAATCTAAAATCTATCACTGATTATATCTTTTCAAACGAACTGATGGAAAAACCTGGAAATGTTAAATTGTTAAGTCATTTGTTCCTGATGAAAGCGGATGAAGAAATAAAAGTGTATTTGGACTTAAATCCGTCTGTTTCTGTGAAAGTGGATCTGTTTAAAGCAGATGAAAACTGGAGGAACACAGGTCAAACTGAAGCTGTGCACTTCAGACATTAATAATTCAGAGTAAAAAGATTGATTCAGACGCTTCAGCTAAAGTCGAACTCTGACCTTTGACTCGATATGTTCGTCTGTGACCTGTTGACCTGTTAAACGCTGACGTTTTATTGCATGTTCAACTTTTAAAATCTCACGAGGATTCAACAGTCCTTTATGACATTTCTTAAAGAGGTTTATTTTTTTAATAGACATCTGAAAACTGAAATGTATTTTTAAAAGAGTTTAATCCAGAGCAGACGTTCACAAAGAGCCGTGAGAGCCCACTCCTTTTGTCGAACATGAGGTTTATCACAAAAAAGGTTTCATTTTGTCTTTTAAACTTTAAAGTGCTTTGGGAATAGTATTTTTGAGCCACAGCTGAAATGAAATAAAATGGTGGCAAATGAAAATGTTTTGACCAGATTTTTCAAAACACCACAGAGACACTCTTTTATGACCCATTCTGAAACTTAAAAGGAATTTATATCAACCCTTTGTCCTCCCCTGCTGAGCCTCCCCAGGGGCCCCTCTCTGTCCGGCACTGTTGTTGGCAGAGAGACCATAAACTGAGAGAGAGAGAGAGCAGGGGGCGGGCTGTGGGCGGCGTCTCTGTTACGGCAGCTCGAGTGGGAGGAGCCTGCTGGAGTCTCCTCTGGCGCGCGGCTCACGAGGCGCTCACAGACGATGGTCTCGCGCCGCAGCAGCTCATGTCCAGCGCGCGGCCCCAGGACAGAGGCGCTCTCCTTTAGCTTCTCTGAGGTAAGGCTGTGCACGTGCACCGGGACAGGTTCACTCCGGAGGTCCCTGAGCTCTGTGTCCAGAGTCTGTCCCATTAATATTCTACAGGACACTCTCAGAGACCTGCTGCTGGAGTGAGTCAGGGTCTACACTTTAAGTCCGCTTTCACTGCGTCTTTAGGATTTTATAAATAAATGCATAATGTGTGGAACAGTTCTGTGACTGAGCTCTGTTCAGGACAGTGTTGTTACTGTTCATACCTCCCACAGGTTTGTCCTTTAAAGACAAAAACACTCGTGTTCAGTGTCAGTGGGTCTTTTTTCTTTAACACCTGAGCCTTTTCTCCTCCTGTCATTTACATTAAATACTTTAGTTGGTGTTTCCTTTAGTGTCATTCAGATTTAAATCAACACTAGTTCTTTGACTCTAACAACCCCTCGGCTGTTCAGAGTGAACTCAGCTCGTCAGGTCCAGAGCAGAAGTCTTTATTCTTCTTTAACACTCTTTATTTTCTGTCCTTTATTTGTTTTACTCTTTCCTTCTTTTCTCTTTTACTTTTATCTTTTGTCCAAGAAAATGAGAAGGAGAAGAAAACCATGTGAAAACCAAAAAAACAACCTGTCCTGTTCTGTTCTGGTCCTGTTCTGGTCCTGTTCAGGTCCAGGTCTTGTTCTGGTCCAGTTCAGGTCCAGGTCTTGTTCTGGTCTTGTTTTTGTTCTGGTCCTGGTCCAGTTCAGGTCCAGGTCTTGTTCTGGTCTTGTTTTTGTTCTGGTCCTGGTCCAGTTCAGGTCCAGGTCTTGTTCTGGTCTTGGTTTCAGCCTGAGGTCACTTGTTTCTGAAGTTCTACGTAAACGGCTCCAGATGTTTGACTCAGACCCAGTTGTTTCTCCAGAAACACTTTCAATAATTCTGATCAGAACTAAAATATTCCAGTAAGAAATAATCGTCCAAATAAAAGAGTTAGTCCGTCTTCAGTCCAGACCAGTCCAGACCGGTCCAGACCAGTCCAGAGTCTTTGTACTGGAACGGTATCGTCTAAAAACTCAATCTGCAGCCTTTTCCTTTAAACCTTTGTTAAAGTCTTTATCCTAACAGGGGCGGGCTTTATGAAACATTCTTTTCTCTGATTGGTCGTATGTTTTTCCACATGAGGCAGTTAATTCTGCGTCTGTTTTTCTTTTTAATATCCACAAAGAGCAGACTCATTTTTGGGAGAAAAAAAAATTTGAACAAAGGCAAAGTGAGACAAAGCGGTGTTTTATTTCTATTGTAAACGTCAAGTTCAAACTTTTATTTTCAGTTTAAAACAATAAAATCTCTTTACGAGCCGCAATGAAAAGAAGTTTAGACGACTGCTGCTGCTTTTGTCTGAGTCTAGTTTTTATTTGAGGGACGTCCGAGAACAGTCTTTGCGTGTTTTTGAACCTTTTGTGGAACTAACGCAGAGTGTTTCTGAAAGAGGTTCGACCGAGAGACGTTAAACCTGAAGGAAGTTCAGTAAAGACAGGAGCTGACAACTTTAATGTGCCACTTCAAAACAGATACAAAAAATATTCCAACAAATTTAAGACATTTATTTAACATTTATTTTACCATTTTCTGTGTTTTATATATAAAAGTATTTTTTTTTTTCATTTTTTTTTTACTTTCACATTTTAATTTCACAAATTTACTCTTAGCTGCATTTCTTTAAAAAACTTTGAGATGTATTTTCGTATCTCTTTTATTTCATGAAACATTGTGCTGTTGCATGTTTGATATTTTGTCTCACAGCTGATGCACAAACAGAGGTAACACAAGGAGACGCCACAGGTTCGTTCTTGTTAATGAAGAGTCAGAAATAACCTGTCCCACTCGGCGACACAGACCTTTCTGAAAACAACCCTCTGTGTTCAGTTTGTGTGTGTTTTCTGAGGGTCTTCAGTCTCAGGCACAAACTCTGACAGAGGCCTAAGAGTTTATTTAAAGCCACGGCGTCAAGTTTCACTCTCGATAAAAATAAACGCAACGGAAAAACTCTCAGGCGACAGCAGCCTCCTCTCCCTTCACTCACTCCATCCTTCACTCCTTCCTTATTTCCTTCCTTCCTCGCTTCCTTGCTTCCAACAGACTCTACAGGTCTTTATTCTCCGATAGAAGGTTATCTCAGTGGATCTCTAAAGTTCAGGCTTAAACCAGAATTTGCTGTGTTCTGTCACCGTTTAACAAAAACCTTTTTAGACTAAAAGAGTGTGACTGAATAATGAAAGTCTGAAAGAGGTCAGTCATAACAGTTTCTCGGTCTTGACCTGTGGCCGTTCATAAAAACACACCTGGATATCACTCCAGTCTTATTCGTGATTTATTACATCCCAGAACTGGTTTATTTCTGACACTATACATCTCTGACCACCAGGGGTCACCGGCAGCAGAGTCTGGTTCAGTTTCAAACGACAAACTTTTACATTGCCTCTTCTTATTTATTGTAACTTCTATAAATGTAGTTAAAGCCACACTTGCTGCACCCTCTACAGGACACTGACTGTAACTGCACCGCTTTGTCTTGAAATGAAAATATGAACATTTTTCTGTCGTCCATTTTGTTTGTGTCAGTCGTGTTGTGGATCCGAGCGGGAGATGGGCCGAGAGGGGGCGTGTCCTCACAAACTGGGCTCCACCAATCAGCTGCGTCTGCTGCTGTACATCCTGGTGCCTACGGTGAGCCTATTGGCCGCTGTGCTGCTGCTGGCTCTCGCCCTGGCAGGTAAGTCTCACCTGTACTCACTCACCTGTATCTCTCACCTGTACTCACTCATCTGTACTCACTCAACTGTATCACTCATCTGTACTCACTCATCTGTACTCACTCACCTGTATCTCTCATCTGTACTCACTCATCTGTACTCACTCATCTGTACTCACTCATCTGTACTCACTCACCTTTACTTACTCACCTGTATCTCTCATCTGTACTCACTCATCTGTACTCACTCACCTGTATCTCTCATCTGTACTCACTCACCTGTATCTCTCATCTGTACTCACTCACCTGTATCTCTCATCTGTACTCACTCATCTGTACTCACTCATCTGTGCTCACTCATCTGTACTCACTCACCTGTATCACTCATCTGTGCTCACTCATCTGTGCTCACTCATCTGTACTCACTCATCTGTACTCACTCATCTGTACTCACTCATCTGTACTCACTCACCTGTACTCACTCATCTGTACTCACTCACCTGTACTCACTCACCTGTACTCACTCATCTGTACTCACTCATCTGTACTCACTCACCTGTATCTCTCATCTGTACTCACTCATCTGTACTTACTCACCTGTATCTCTCACCTGTACTCACTCACCTGTATCTCTCATCTGTGCTGACTCATCTGTACTCACTCATCTGTACTCACTCACCTGTACTCACTCACCTGTATCTATCACCTGTACTCACTCACCTGTATCTATCACCTGTACTCACTCACCTGTATCTCTCATCTGTACTCACTCATCTGTACTTACTCATCTGTACTCACTCATCTGTACTCACTCATCTGTACTCACTCACCTCTTCTCACTCACCTGTATCTCTCATCTGTACTCACTCACCTATACTCACTCACCTGTATCTCTCATCTGTACTCACTCACCTGTATCTCTCATCTGTACTCACTCATCTGTACTCAATCACCTGTACTCACTCATCTGTACTCACTCACCTCTACTCACTCACCTGTATCTCTCATCTGTACTCAATCACCTGTACTCACTCACCTGTACTCAATTACCTGTACTCACTCACCTGTATCTCTCATCTGTACTCACTCACCTGTACTCACTCACCTGCACTCAATCACCTGTACTCACTCACCTTTATTGCTCGTCTGTACTCACTCACCTGTACTCACTCACCTGCACTCAATCACCTGTACTCACTCACCTGTATCTTTCATCTGTACTCAATTACTTGTACTCACTCACCTGTATCTCTCATCTGTACTCACTCACCTTTATCGCTCGTCTGAACTCACTCACCTGTATGTCTCATCTGTACTCAATCACCTGTACTCATTCACCTGTACTCAATCACCTGTACTCACTCGCCTGTATTTCTCATCTGTATTCACTCACCTGTACAGACTCATCTGTACTCACTCACCTGTATCTCTCATCTGTACTCAATCACCTGTACTTACTCACCTGTATCGCTCACCTGTACTCAATCACCTGTACTCACTCACCTGTACAGACTCATCTGTACTCACTCACCTGTACTAACTCATCTGTACTCACTCACCTGTATCTCTCATCTGTACTCAATCACCTGTACTCACTCACCTGTATCGCTCATCTCTACTCACTCACCTGTACTCACTCACCTGTACTCACTCACCTGTACTCACTCAGCTGTATCTCTCATCTGTACTCACTCACCTGTATCGCTCACCTGTACTTACTCACCTGTACTCACTCACCTGTACTCACTCACCTGTACTCACTCACCTGTACTCATTCACCTGTATCTCTCATCTGTACTCATTCACCTGTACTTACTCACCTGTACTCACTCACCTGTACTCACTCACCTGTACTCACTCATCTGTACTCACTCACCTGTACTCACTCACCTGTACTCACTCACCTGTACTCACTCACCTGTATCTCTCACCTGGAAGCGTTTACACTAAAACACAAACTGTTTGTTGCAGGGATCTTGGGCAGGGGTCTGTTAAACTCCAGTCCACTGCCGTCACCAAAGCCCTTTGCGGACGACGCCAGTTACTATGGCAACAGCACAAATACAGGCCCCTCCTCCTCCGTGCCCGTTTACCACGGCAACAGCACAAGAAGCTCCTCCCCCTTTGTGAAAGCGTTCACAGACACTGCCACAAGAGCCTCTGCTGCTACGAGTGCTGTGATTGGACCAGAAACGGCCACGCCCACTACTCAAGTCACACCCACATTCACAGAGCCGCCTCCCGATTGGCTGAGCACAGTGACATCACTCAGCACAGTTTCTCAACTGAGCTCCACAACAGCCTTCAGCACAGGTTTGTACCAGACTTTAAACAGGTTTTAGTAGGATTTGGACAAGTTTTAATTGGATTTAAAGAGGTTTTACTTGGATTCGAACAGGTTTTTGTTGGATTTGGACAGGGTTTAGTTGGATTTGGACAGGGTTTAGTTGTATTTGAACAAAGTTTAGTTGGATTTGAACAGATTTTAGTTGGATTTGAACAGGTTTTACCTGGATTTGAACAGGTTTTAGTGTATACTTGAATCGGTTTTACCTGGATTTGAACAGGTTTTACCTGGATTTGAACAGGTTTTACCTGGATTTTAACAGGTTTTATTTGGACTTGAAGAGATTTTAGTTGGATTTGAACAGGTTTTAGTTGGATTTTAATAGATTAAAGGTGGATTTAAACAGGTTTTAGTCGGATTTGGACAGGTTTTAATTTGATATAAAGAGGTTTTAGTTGGATTTTTATGGATTTAAGGTGGATTTGAATAGGTTTTAGTTGGATTTAAACAGTTTTTCCTGGATTTGAACAGGTTTAACGAGGTTTAAAGTCCTCTCATTTACAGCAGACACTATTTAAAAAAGCAGTGACCTTCAGTGATAGATTTTCGTCTGGACGCAGTGTCTTTAGTGGAAACTGTCCCACAGCTGTCGTCCAATCAGCTGCCAGCACTGTCCTGCAGCGTCCAATCAGCTGCGAGGACAGAGAGACCCTCGTTTGCATTCAGCTGGAATCAGCCGAGGACACGGGACGAGGAGAGTCTGCAGAGACAGAACTGTCTCAGACTCGCTGTGTCCTTTAGAAAAAGCAGATTCATCCTGGGCTCGGTCTGAAGCAGCAGAGACAGATCTCATTAAACACCGGCTCTGAAGCATGACTCAGCACTAAACCCCCTGTCACTCACTACATTTACCTTTACACTACTTTATATCCTCCACCTTTGTCATTCAGGCTCACCAAAATGATTAAAGAATCACCTTAGTCTTAAATAAATCACTGACTCTTACACAACCTTATCCACAGAACAGTTACACTGAATAAGAATCATTTTTATTTGGGAAAACATTTTAATAAAAATTGTTGGTTCTAGACTAGGATTCTCAAATCGACTTGGGGTCATATCTTTAACTGTTTCTAGAAAAGTTTCTACAACAAATAAATATCTAAAAAAAGTGAAAATGTTTTTGTTTTGTTCTGTTTTCTTTGAGTTTATGGAGAACCATCTGACATCGCAAACATTGTGTTCAGCTCTGATGTCATACCTGTCCCGCTCTGTGATTGGCAGGGAGCTGTCAGCTGATCTCCGAGCCTCAGTGTCACATGTTGCCGTACAACCAGACCTGGCTCTCGTCCCCGCTGAACGTCGTCAAGAGCTCAGACGTGGACATGCTGCTGCGGTGGGTCCATTTCAACATTCACCCAGAGACCCTGGTCCTGACCCTGACCCTGACCCTGACCCTGGTCCTGACCCTGACCCTGGTCCTGGACCTGGTCCTGGTCCTGGTCCTAGTCCTGGTCCTGACCCTGACCCTGGTCCTGGTCCTGGTCCTGGTCCTGACCCTGACCCTGACCCTGACCCTGACCCTGGTCCTGACCCTGACCCTGGACCTGGTCCTGGTCCTAGTCCTAGTCCTGGTCCTGGTCCTGACCCTGACCCTCACCCTGGTCCTGGTCCTGGTCCTAGTGCTAGTCCTAGTCCTGGTCCTGGTCCTGGTCCTGGTCCTGACCCTGGTCCTGGTCCTGGTCCTGACCCTGGTCCTGGTCCTGGTCCTGACCCTGACCCTGGTCCTGGACCTGGTCCTGGTCCTGGTCCTAGTCCTGGTCCTGACCCTGACCCTGGTCCTGGTCCTGACCCTGACCCTGGTCCTGACCCTGGTCCTGACCCTGACCCTGGTCCTGGACCTGGTCCTGGTCCTAGTCCTGGTCCTGGTCCTGACCCTGACCCTCACCCTGGTCCTGGTCCTGGTCCTAGTGCTAGTCCTGGTCCTGGTCCTGGTCCTGGTCCTGGTCCTGACCCTGGTCCTGGTCCTGGTCCTGGTCCTGACCCTGACCCTGGTCCTGACCCTGGTCCTGGTCCTGGTCCTAGTCCTGACCCTGTTTCTGGTTCTGCAGGTTCTTCAGTTACCTGAGCAGACTCTCCTGCTACAGACACATCATGTTGTTCGGCTGCTCTCTGGCTCTTCCTCAGTGTGTGTCCAACTCTCAGACCAGGTAAGACCGGGACTCAACCTGGACTTAAACAGGTCCAGAGCAGGTCCCACTCTCAGACCAGGTGTGTTTTTTAAGAGTTTTACGAGTACATTTTTACAAACGTCCAGCCTGTCTTTGGGTTAAAGAACTCCCTCTCGAGTCTTCTCCAGTGTTATTAGAGTGTTCTTGGTGCATTTGAGAGTGTTTCAGAGGGTTCCTCCATGTTTGTAGTTTTTATTCTGTAGATTGTGTTGATGTTGGGTACACTGGGGGTGTGTTCTTGTGTCGGTCAGAGCGGTGACCCTCCCCTGCAGAGCCTTCTGTGAGGCGGCCCGTCTCGGCTGTGAGCCTGTGCTGCAGATGTTTAACGCCTCGTGGCCCGACTTCCTCCGCTGCTCACAGTTCAACTCTTCATCATCTTCATCTCCTCTGTCGCCTACGGCAACAGAGGGACACGCCCCCCTCTGCTACAACCCACGCCAGACCAGAGGGAAACCCTGTACGTACCCAGGACTAGACCAGGACTAAACCAGGTCTAAACCAGGACTAAACCAGGTCTAAACAGGTCTAAACCAGGACTAAACCAGGACTAGACCAGGTCTAAACCAGGACTAAACCAGGTCTAAATCAGGACTAAACCAGGTCTAAACAGGTCTAAACCAGGACTAAACCAGGACTAAACAGGTCTAAACCAGGACTAAACCAGGTCTAAACCTGGACTAAACCTGGACTAAACCTGGACTAAACCTGGACTAAACCAGGACTAAACCGGGTCTAAACCAGGTCTAAACCAGGACTAAACTTGGTCTAAACCAGGACTAAACCAGGACTAAACCTGGACTAAACCTGGACTAAACCTGGACTAAACCTGGACTAAACCAGGACTAAACCAGGACTAAACCAGGACTAAACCAGGACTAAAGCAGGTCTAAAGCAGGTCTAAACCCAGCCTAAACCAGGTCTAAACCAGGACTAAACCAGGTCTAAACAGGTCTAAACCCAGACTAAACCAGGACTAAAGTAGGTCTAAACATGGTCTAAACAAGGTCTAAACAAGGACTAGACCCGGACTAAACCAGGACTAAACCTGGACTAAACCAGGACTAAACCAGGTCTAAAGCAGGTCTAAAGCAGGTCTAAAGCAGGTCTAAACCAGGTCTAAACCAGGACTAAAGCAGGTCTAAACCAGGTCTAAACCAGGACTAAACCAGGACTAGACCAGGCCTAAACCCGGACTAACGGTTCTGTCCTCTCTCTGATTGGCTGACAGCGGTCTGTGGCAGTAAAGAGCACTTCCTGTGTACGTCTGGGATCTGTGTTCCTCAGAAACTCGTTTGTAACGGCTTCAACGACTGCGACGACTGGAGCGACGAGACCCTGTGTGGTACGAGAAACACTTCTAACCTGTCGAGGGTCTGAGTCTAAGAGAAAGTATATGGTCTGGTCCAGGGCCGGTCCAGGTCCGGTCCAGGGCCGGTCCAGGTGTAGTCCAGGGCCGGTCCAGGCCTGGTCCAGGGCCGGTCCAGGTGTAGTCCAGGTCTGGTCCAGGTCTGGTCCAGGGCCGGTCCAGGTCCGGTCCAGGCCCGGTCCAGGTGTAGTCCCAGGTCTGGTCCAGGGCCGGTCCAGGCCTGGTCCAGGCCCGGTCCAGGTGTAGTCCAGGGCCGGTCCAGGGCCGGTCCATGTCTGGTCCAGGGCCGGTCCAGATCAGGTCCAGGTCCGGTCCAGGGCCGGTCCAGTTCTGGTTCAGGACTGGTCCAGGTCCGGTCCAGGTCTGGTTCAGGCCCGGTCCAGGTCTGGTCCAGGTCTGGTTCAGGTCTGGTCCAGGTCTGGTCCAGGTCCGGTCCAGTTCTGGTTCAGGTCTGGTCCAGTTTCATCAGGTTGAATTGAATGAATGGTGAATGGTGTTCTTTACAGTTGTTCTCATATGTTTCACTCTCGGTCAATGTTCGGATGAAGCCATTTATGTCAAACAACTGTGTTCACTCTTTTTAAATCACAAAGAAACAGAAACTACCCAAATGAACCTGATCAAAAGTTCAAAAACTGATCTTATTTCTGTGTATTGACACTTTTAACTTCAATGACAGCTTGTGTTTTGTGGAGGAGGCTCTTTATTTTCTCAGATGTAAAGCTGCTCTTTCCTGCGTTCTTGAATGAACTGCACGTATTTTCTGAGAACATTCATCTTTTCCTGAGGCTTTGTATCTCACACATCCTCAGAACATCAGTCCTCCATGTTTCACAGAAGGACTGTGTTCCTTTCATCACAGCCTCGTTGATAAATGTAACGTTCATGGTTTTGGACAAAAAGTTCCATTTTGGTCTCCTCACTCCAAATGACTTTGTTCCAGAAGTTTTAGGCTTGTTTCTGTGCTGTTTGGGATGCTCGGATGTAATAATGTAGAAATGACTTTCTTCAGGCGACTCGACCATGAGACCATGTTTCTTCAGTGCCTCATTATTGTGCGTCTTCAAACAGCCACACCATTTTTTTTAAGAGAGTCCTGTATTTCAGCTGAAGTTATTTGTTGCTTTTTTATATCCTTTTTCTGTTTTATACAGTTCAATTACCTTTTCCCGCCGACCTTTTGACAATTCTTTTCCCATGACTCAGGAGCCCAGAAACCCCCTGACCTTCTATCCACACACTCATTAAAACAGACCCCAGGTGAGGAGAGTTACCTGTGTGAGCTTGTGCATGTTCTCAGGCCACAATCACCAGGATACTTTTGATCTGAGTCATTTGGGTAGTTTCTTCTGTCATTGTGATTTAAAACGAGTAAACACAGTTGTAATACCCAACCACTAACACATTCACATTCTCATTCATTCATTCATATTCTCTGAGAGTAACTAACGAACACGCCTGAGTAAAGCCCTTCTCGAGACCCCAGAGTACATTACACTTCTGTTCACCCCAGAGTACATTACACTTCTGTTCACCCCAGAGTACATTACACTTCTGTTCACCCCAGAGTACATTACACTTCTGTTCACTCCAGAGTACATTACACTTCTGTTCACCCCAGAGTACATTACACTTCTGTTCACCCCAGAGTACATTACACTTCTGTTCACCCCAGAGTACATTACACTTCTGTTCACCCCAGAGTACATTACACTTCTGTTCACTCCAGAGTACATTACACTTCTGTTCACCCCAGAGTACATTACACTTCTGTTCACCCCAGAGTACATTACACTTCTGTTTACCCCAGAGTACATTACACTTCTGTTCACTCCTGAGTACATTACACTTCTGTTCACCCCAGAGTACATTACACTTCTGTTTACCCCAGAGTACATTACACTTCTGTTTACCCCAGAGTACATTACACTTCTGTTCACTCCAGAGTACATTACACTTCTGTTCACCCCAGAGTACATTACACTTCTGTTTACCCCAGAGTACATTACACTTCTGTTCACTCCTGAGTACATTACACTTCTGTTCACTCCAGAGTACATTACACTTCTGTTCACCCCAGAGTACATTACACTTCTGTTCACTCCAGAGTACATTACACTTCTGTTCACTCCAGAGTACATTACACTTCTGTTCACCCCAGAGTACATTACACTTCTGTTCACCCCAGAGTACATTACACTTCTGTTCACCCCAGAGTACATTACACTTCTGTTTACCCCAGAGTACATTACACTTCTGTTCACTCCAGAGTACATTACACTTCTGTTCACTCCAGAGTACTTTACACTTCTGTTCACCCCAGAGTACATTACACTTCTGTTTACCCCAGAGTACATTACACTTCTGTTCACCCCATAGTACATTACACTTCTGTTCACTCCAGAGTACATTACACTTCTGTTCACTCCAGAGTACATTACACTTCTGTTCACTCCAGAGTACATTACACTTCTGTTCACTCCAGAGTACATTACACTTCTGTTCACTCCAGAGTACATTACACTTCTGTTCACTCCAAAGTACATTACACTTCTGTTCACCCCAGAGTACATTACACTTCTGTTCACCCCAGAGTACATTACACTTCTGTTCACCCCAGAGTACATTACACTTCTGTTCACTCCAGAGTACATTACACTTCTGTTCACCCCAGAGTACATTACACTTCTGTTCACTCCAGAGTACATTACACTTCTGTTCACTCCTGAGTACATTACACTTCTGTTCACCCCAGAGTACATTACACTTCTGTTCACCCCAGAGTACATTACACTTCTGTTCACTCCAGAGACACACAGCTCTCACAGCCTTCTCCGAACATCACCAAACCTCGACAGCCTCACACATTCACACACCTGAGCTTTAACACTGGAGGCCAGGTGGGTTAAGTGTCTTGCGTGTGAACCGGGGAGAGCGAGTTGTGATGTTGTGAAAGAGTTGGTTAAAACGGAGTGTTGTGGCGTTACCGCGGCGACACTGCCGGCGGTGATGAATTGGCCGAGGCGTCGCCGAGGCGTCGCCGTGGCGACGGTGGGAGGTGAGTGATGGGTGTCGGAGTTTATAAAGAGAGGAATGTAACAGGGCTCAGTGTGACCTGGGTTTAACCCGAGAAAATGAAGAGAATAAAGACTCACGACGACGGTTCAGAGGTTTTCGGTCATTTACCTTTACGCAGCCAAAAGAGTTTTAGAAAAATACAGTCACAAAATGAAAAGTTTTTATTGCATTCCAGTTTTTTCTAAATTAAAGTAACTTTTGAAAATAGACTTCTTCAACAAAAAAATACAGATTTAAAAAAGGCCAGCCATAACTCTGAGTCTGAAGATTAAACCTGTGGAAAACTGGGGCCTCGTGTTTTTCTAAAATGAGTTTTTGTTTATTTGTTATCTTTAATTTATCTGTACAGAAAAACAATAATGGGATTAATCCTGTCTAACCCTGTTTTCTCTCAGAATGTGCCGACTGGGAGTTCCGCTGTCAGACCGGCCGCTGTGTTTCTCCAGCTTTAGTTTGTGACGGATTCGACGACTGTGGAGACCTGAGCGACGAGATGAACTGTGGTGAGGCCTCTTTACCAGAGTCTGCTGCTCAAACCTGTCCAGGGTCTAGTCCCAGGTCTGGTCCAGGTCCAGTCCAGGGCCGGTCCACCTAAAAATGTGTTTTTCAAATATGCAATGAAGTGTTGATACAGATCCCTGCAGGAAGGGTCTGGTCCTGGTCCTGGTCCTGGTCCTGGTCCTGGTCCTGGTCCAGGTCCTGGTCCTGGTCCTGGTCCTGGTCCTGGTCCTGGTCCTGGTCTACGATGTGTAAGAGGAATCCCCAGCTGTTCAGAGACTCGCAGCTGTTTTACTCAGACATTTATTTAGACTCACTGTCGTCTGAAACATGAGCCTCTGACGCAGATAAACCTCTGACGCTGTTGTTTCCTCCAACACCACACATTATACACGATTATATTAACATGACAAAAACATGTGCTGTCCTAAAAGCAAACTGTTCCTTCAGCTCGTTAATAAATGGTAACTTTCTTTTTGGCTGATGACTGAAACGGTGAAAGTTACAGACATGTGGAACATTGACTGACAAATGAGTTACAGTGGGCTGCTTTGGCTTTATGACTGGCTTTGATGTAAAAAAAAAACAAAAAAACAGGGGAATATGGGATATTTTAGAGTTTTTCAGCTGTCCCTCACACTCAAGGCTGTTACCGGACTCTCTTCTGAGGTACTGTGTTGGTCCTTGTTAGGAACAGTTAAATCTATGCTCCAGGGAAACACTTTTATTTTGGCGGTGTGTTTCCTGTTCCAGAGTGTGACCTGACAGTATTTTATTTTGCCGGTGTGTTTCCTGTTCCAGAGTGTGACCTGACAGTATTTTATTTTGGCGGTGTGTTTCCTGTTCCAGAGTGTGACCTGACAGTATTTTATTTTGGCGGTGTGTTTCCTGTTCCAGAGTGTGACCTGACAGTATTTTATTTTGCCGGTGTGTTTCCTGTTCCAGAGTGTGACCTGACAGTATTTTATTTTGGCGGTGTGTTTCCTGTTCCAGACTGTGACCTGACAGTAGAGCACAGATGTGGGAATGGTCGGTGTATTTCTAAAGAGTGGCTTTGTGACGGAGACCACGACTGTTCGGACAAAAGCGACGAGTCCAACTGCTGTGAGTCACACACACACACACACACACACACACACACACACAGACACACACACACACACACACACACACACACACACACACACACACACACACACACACACACACACACACAGACACATACACACACACACACACAGAGACACATACACACACACACACACACACACAGACACATACACACACACACACACAGAGACACATACACACACACACACACAGAGACACATACACACACACACACACAGACACATACACACACACACACACACACACACAGACACACAGACACACACACACACACACACAGACACACACACACACACACACACACACACACACAGGCACATACACACACATACACATACACACACACACACACACACACAGACACATACACACACACACACACACAGGCACATACACACACACACAGGCACACAAACACACACACACACACACATACACACAGACACATACACACACACACACACACACACACAGACACATACACAGACACACACATACACAGACACATACACACTCAGAGACGCCGGAGTCTGTGGAGGACTCGGAGACGCCGGAGTCTGTGGAGGACTCAGAGAAGGACTTGCCTGAGCTGCTTTTACTCTTTCTTTTTAAGCAACACATTTAATAACTGTGTTTAGAGCCAGGTCTTGTTTGTATAGTTTCATGTCTTCTATATTAACACGTATATCTGTGTGCAGCCTGTAAGTCCCAGGGTCTGCTGGAGTGTAAGAACGGTCAGTGTGTGCCCTCGGCTTTTCGCTGCGACGGAGAAGACGACTGTAAAGACGGCAGCGACGAGGAGCACTGCAGCCGTGAGCAGAGTGAGACCTCACCACACAATAAACGTCTCTGTAACCGTCCCAAACACAGTGAGACCTCACCACACAATAAACGTTTCTGTAATCGTCCCAAACACAGAGTGAGACCTCGCCACACACTAAACGTCTCTGTAATTGTCCCGAACACAGAGTGAGACCTCGCCACACACTAAACGTTTCTGTAATCGTCCCGAACACAGAGTGAGACCTCGCCACACACTAAATGTCTCTGTAATCGTCCCAAACACTGAGTGAGACCTCACCACACAATAAATGTTTCTGTTATCGTCCCAAACACAGTGAGACCTCACCACACACTAAACGTCTCTGTAATCGTCCCAAACACTGAGTGAGACCTCACCACACAATAAACGTTTCTGTTATCGTCCCAAACACAGAGTGAGACCTCGCCACACAATAAATGTCTCTGTAATCGTCCCAAACACTGAGTGAGACCTCACCACACACTAAATGTCTCTGTAATTGTCCCGAACACAGAGTGAGACCTCGCCACACAATAAACGTCTCTGTAACAGTCCCAAACACAGAGTGAGACCTCACCACACACTAAATGTCTCTGTAATCGTCCCAAACACAGAGTGAGACCTCACCACACACTAAATGTCTCTGTAATCGTCCCGAACACAGAGTGAGACCTCGCCACACAATAAACGTCTCTGTAATCGTCCCAAACACAGAGTGAGATCTCGCCACACACTAAACGTCTCCGTAATCGTCCCGAACACTGAGTGAGACCTCATCACACACTAAACGTCTCTGAAACGTCCCAAACACAGAGTGAGACCTCGCCACACACTAAACGTCTCTGTAATCGTCCCGAACACAGAGTGAGACCTCGCCACACAATAAACGTCTCTGTAATCGTCCCGAACACAGAGTGAGACCTCGCCACACAATAAACGTCTCTGTAATCGTCCCGAACACAGAGTGAGACCTCGCCACACAATAAACGTCTCTGTAATCGTCCCGAACACAGAGTGAGACCTCATCACACACTAAACGTCTCTGAAACGTCCCAAACACAGAGTGAGACCTCGCCACACACTAAACGTCTCTGTAATCGTCCCGAACACAGAGTGAGACCTCGCCACACAATAAACGTCTCTGTAATCGTCCCGAACACAGAGTGAGACCTCGCCACACAATAAACGTCTCTGTAATCGTCCCGAACACAGAGTGAGACCTCGCCACACAATAAACGTCTCTGTAATCGTCCCGAACACAGAGTGAGACCTCATCACACACTAAACGTCTCTGAAACGTCCCAAACACAGAGTGAGACCTCATCACACACTAAACGTCTCTGTAATCGTCCCGAACACAGAGTGAGACCTCGCCACACAATAAACGTCTCTGTAATCGTCCCGAACACAGAGTGAGACCTCGCCACACACTAAACGTCTCTGTAATCGTCCCGAACACAGTGAGACCTCACCACACACTAAACGTCTCTGTAATCGTCCCGAACACAGAGTGAGACCTCGCCACACAATAAACGTCTCTGTAACAGTCCCGAACACAGAGTGAGACCTCACCACACACTAAACGTCTCTGAAACGTCCCGAACACAGAGTGAGACCTCGCCACACACTAAACGTCTCTGTAATCGTCAGACCCATTCTCAGTGAAGTGGGTCTGAACCCTTCCCATTAAACCCCACTCTTTCAAGACCAATCACAAGTGTTTATCTTAAAGGGGGCGGGCTTTATGCTGCTCTGTGTCTGTGATTGGTTGTACAGTTACATTTCGAGGTCTGTGTCCTGTTCCTGGGAAACACAGACACAGCTCGAGGACAGAAGTTAAGGCTGGAGCACAGACCTGCTGACAGATTAATATCTCTGTAACGTTCTGACGTCGTGTCTGTTGCAGCTCCGTCGGGCTGTGCTCCGGGTCAGCCCAGCTGTATCGCCACTTCCTGTTCTCCACCGTGTGGCGGGAACTCGCCGTGTGAGGCTCCACTCAACACTAGCTTTAGCAACAACACCAACTGCTGTGAGTTAATCCCACTGACATTTAATACTGCTTTTAATCCAGGTTCTGTTTAACAGGAACATGTTTGGTCTAACACTGGTCTAACCTTGGTCTAACCCCGATCTCTGGTCTGGTTCCACCTGGTCTAACCCTGGTCTAACCCCGGGCTAACCCTGGTATAACCCTGGTCTCTCTGGTCTGGTTCCACCCAGTCTAACGCCGGTCTTTCTGGTCTGGTTCCACCTGGTCTAACCCCGGTCTCTCTGGTCTGGTTCCCCCTGGTCTAACCCTGGTCTCTCTGGTCTGGTTCCACCTGGTCTAACCCTGGTCTAACCCTGGTCTCTCTGGTCTGGTTCCCCCTGGTCTAACCCTGGTCTCTCTGGTCTGGTTCCACCTGGTCTAACCCTGGTCTAACCCCAGTCTCTCTGGTCTGGTTCCCCCTGGTCTAACCCTGGTCTCTCTGGTCTGGTTCCACCTGGTCTAACCCCGGTCTAACCCTGGTCTCTCTGGTCTGGTTCCCCCTGGTCTAACCCCGGTCTCTCTGGTCTGGTTCCCCCTGGTCTAACCCTGGTCTCTCTAGTCTGGTTCCACCTGGTCTAACCCTGGTCTAACCCCGGTCTCTCTGGTCTGGTTCCCCCTGGTCTAACCCTGGTCTCTCTGGTCTGGTTCCACCTGGTCTAACCCCGGTCTCTCTGGTCTGGTTCCACCTGGTCTAACCCCGGTCTCTCTGGTCTGGTTCCACCTGGTCTAACCCCGGTCTCTCTGGTCTGGTTTCACCTGGTCTAACCCTGGTCTAACCCCGGTCTCTCTGGTCTGGTTCCACCTGGTCTAACCCCGGTCTCTCTGGTCTGGTTCCACCTGGTCTAACCCCGGTCTCTCTGGTCTGGTTCCACCTGGTCTAACCCCGGTCTAACCCCGGTCTCTCTGGTCTGGTTCCACCTGGTCTAACCCTGGTCTCTCTGGTCTGGTTCCACCTGGTCTAACCCCGGTCTCTCTGGTCTGGTTCCACCCGGTCTAACCCCGGTCTCTCTGGTCTGGTTCCACCTGGTCTAACCCCAGTCTTACCCTGGTCTCTCTGGTCTGGTACCACCTGGTCTAACCCCGGTCTCTCTGGTCCTCAGCCCTGTGTGAGCCGGTCTCTCTGGTCTAACCCCGGTCTAACCCCAGTCTAACCTCGGTCTCTCTGGTCTGGTTCCACCTGGTCTAACCCCGGTCTCTCTGGTCCTCAGCCCTGTGTGAGCCGGTCTCTCTGGAGCTCTGTCTGAACCTTCCTTATAACCACACGCTCTTCCCGAACTTCCTGGGCCATCAGTCCCAGAGAGAGTCCTCCGTGTCCTGGGAGTCCTCCCTGTTCCCGGCCCTGGTCCAGACCGGCTGCTACCCCTTCCTCATGTTCTACGCCTGCAGCCTCCTCGTCCCAAAGTGTGACCCCTCCACCGGCCAGAAGGTCCCGCCCTGCAGGTGAGAGCCAGGACCAGGACTGGACCAGGACTGGACCAGGTCTAAACCAGGACTAAACCAGGACTGGACCAGGACTAAACCAGGACTAAACCAGGACTAAACAGGATGTGTTGGACTAAACCAGGTCTAAACCAGGACTAAACCAGGACTAAACCAGGACTAAACCAGGTCTAAACCAGGACTAAACCAGGACTAAACCAGGTCTAAACCAGGACTAAACCAGGACTAAACCAGGTCTAAACCAGGACTAAACCAGGACTAAACCAGGACTAAACCAGGACTAAACCAGGACTAAACCAGGTCTAAACCAGGACTAAACCAGGACTAAACCAGGTCTAAACCAGGTCTAAACCAGGACTAAACCAGGACTAAACCAGGACTAAACAGGATGTGTTGGACTAAACCGGGTCATTCCTCAGGTCTCTGTGCCGGAGCTCCAAAGACCGGTGCGAGTCGGTTTTGGGGATCGTGGGTCTGCAGTGGCCCGAGGACTCAGACTGTACCCAGTTCCCAGAGGAAGGAGAGGGCGCCCCCTGCCTGCTGCCGGAGGAAGGAGCGGACGGTAAACAGACTCCTGGACCAGACTTTACCTGGACTCTTTCTGTCACTAAGACCTGTTCCTCTTCCTGTTGTGGTTCTGAACGTTCGGCTGGGATCAGAGTGTTCTCCGAGTCACTTCAAGTGTCGGTCCGGCCGCTGTGTCCTGGCGACGAAGCACTGCGACGGTCACCTGGACTGTGAGGACCAGAGCGACGAAGAGCACTGCGGTGAGTCCCAACCAAATCTGACCGAAAGGACTCAGTCAGACCCGGGTTACGTCCCGCTGTGCAACTGTACCTTTGTGGTTCTCTTGTAATGGTCTGGGGTCTGAGCAGGTTTTTGCCTCGGATCAGTTTCATATTGAACAAGTTTAAACTAACCCTCCTCTCCTCCTCCTCTTCCTCCTCTTCCTCCCTCAGGTTGTTCTGAGCGCGCTCTGTGGGAGTGTCCTGGCAGCTCGGTCTGTATTAAACCCAGTATGATCTGTGACGGTTTCCCAGACTGCCCCCTGCTGCTCGACGAGGCCAACTGCAGTGAGGACAAACAGTAATCCTCTTTATTTGTCTGTTTTCAGTCTAACCTCTGTCTCCCTCGTGTCCACAGCCGTGTGCAGAGATAACGAACTGTCCTGTAACAATCACCAGTGTGTTCACCGGACTCTGTGGTGCGACGGGAAGAAGCACTGCTCCGACAGCTCCGACGAGTGGGACTGTGGTGAGGACCGGCTTTAGACCTGTCTCACTTTAGGTTCAGCCTGGTCTAACCCTTGTCTCTCCCTGTCCCAGTGTCTCTGCAGGACCGGTCCGGCCCGGTCCTGACGGTGCTCCGGTCCGGGGCCGAGTACCAGGTCTGTGGGGACGAGTGGAGTCCAGATCTGAGTGAACTGACCTGCCTCCAGCTGGGACTCGGGTAAGGTCAGTAACACACCGCATGGCAAAAATCTGACCAACTCTTTTAGTTCAACTCTTTTAGTTGGATTTGAACAGGTTTTAGTTGGATTTGAACAGGTTTTAGATTGATTTGAACAGGTTTTAGTTGGATTTGAACAGGTTTTAGTTGGATTTGAACAGTTTTTAGATGGATTTGAACAGGTTTTAGTTGGATTTGAACAGTTTTTAGATAGATTTGAACAGGTATTAGTTGGATTTGAACAGGTTTTAGTTGGATTTGAACAGGTTTTAGTTGGATTTGAACAGGTTTTAGATGAATTTGAACAGGTTTTAGTTAGATTTGAACAGGTTTTAGTTGGATTTGAACAGGTTTTAGTTGGATTTGAACAGGTTTTAGTTGGATTTGAACAGTTTTTAGATGAATTTGAACAGGTTTTAGATGGATTTGAACAGTTTTTAGATGGATTTGAACAGTTTTTAGATGGATTTGAACAGGTTTTAGTTGGATTTGAACAGGTTTTAGATGGATTTAAACAGGTTTTAGTTGGATTTGAACAGGTTTTAGATGGATTTGAATAGGGTTTAGTTGGATTTGAACAGGTTTTAGATGGATTTGAACAGGTTTTAGATGGATTTGAACAGGTTTTAGATGGATTTGAACAGGTTTTAGATGGATTTGAACAGGTTTTAGTTGGATTTGAACAGGTTTTAGTTGGATTTGAACAGGTTTTAGATGGATTTGAACAGGTTTAGATGGATTTAAACAGGTTTTAGTTGGATTTGAACAGGTTTTAGATGGATTTGAATAGGTTTTAGTTGGATTTGAACAGGTTTTAGATGGATTTAAACAGGTTTTAGTTGGATTCGAACAGGTATTAGTTGGATTTGAACAGTTTTTAGATGGATTTGAACAGGTTTTAGATGGATTTAAACAGGTTTTAGTTGGATTTGAACAGGTTTTAGTCGGATTTGAACAGGTTTTAGATGGATTTGAACAGGTTTTAGTTGGATTTGAACAGGTATTAGTTGGATTTGAACAGTTTTTAGATGGATTTGAACAGGTTTTGTTGGATTTGAACAGTTTTTAGATGGATTTGAACAGTTTTTAGATGGATTTGAACAGGTTTTAGTTGGATTTGAACAGGTATTAGTTGGATTTGAACAGTTTTTAGATGGATTTGAACAGTTTTTAGATGGATTTGAACAGGTTTTGTTGGATTTGAACAGTTTTTAGATGGATTTGAACAGGTTTTGTTGGATTTGAACAGTTTTTAGATGGATTTGAACAGGTTTTAGTTGGATTTGAACAGGTTTTAGTTGGATTTGAACAGTTTTTAGTCTCTGTGGTGTTGCTCTTGTCTGCTTCTTCAGACTGGGCCAGACAAATATCTACTTTAGGGAATAAATTATCTCCAAAAGAACCACGTAATAAATAATAATTCCTTTAGTTTTGCGTAGATTTCCGTTTATTTAAGATAATGGACCAAACCTTTAAACCACAAGCCCCGCCCTCTCCAGTCATGTGACCCTGTAGCCCCTCCCCTCTCTGCAGACTCCCCGCCTCCGTCTCCATGGTAGCGGACCTGCCCGGGACCCTGGGGCGACGGCGCTGGCTCCACGTTCACCCGGACTGGGCCCAGAGGAACTCCAGCGCTCTGCAGGGACGCCTGGAGAAGAGGAGGTACACCAGTCAGTCCTTCACTCGTCCACCAGAGGCACTGCAGGGTTCAGTGTTTTACCCAAAGATACAAACACCAACAGTCTAGTGTCCTTCCCCTAAAGCAGGCAACATGAGCTCAGAACGTATAATCAGCCACGCTTCAGCGACGCTGACTTGTTTTTTCTGTGTCTCCAGTCACGCCTGTCACTCCCGCAGGAGGGTCTCCGTCCTCTGCTCCACTGAAGGTAACACTTCCCTCTCACAGCTCAGACCAGAACCTCTCACTGCATCCTTATGGACCAGGTGGAAAAACATCTCCAAACTGTGTCCAGTTTGTTTTTTAAACATAAATGTTCAGCCACATTTTAAAACCATTTAGTCTGATTATGTATGTCTGCCTTTTTGAATCCAGAGATAGTTTTTCTTATTTTAGCAAAAAGTGAGATGTTGAGAAAGGGCATGCTCTCTCTGTGTTCTCAGATTGTGGGCGTCGCCCTGCGGTGGGTGTGGTCTCCATGCGTCACAGACACAAGAGGATTGTGGGAGATGGAGTCCCCTCTCACAGACGGAACAGGACTCATCATCAGAGGAGGATCATGGGAAATAAAGACTCTTTACCCAAACACCGCGGCTCTCTGGGAGGGTTAGTCTCTTTGTCCAGACACAAGTGGATCATGGGAGCTGTAGTCCCCCTGCACAGACAGAGGAGGACTCTGGAGCCCCTCCACAGACAGAAGAGGATTCTGGGGGGCCGTGTGTCTCGTCCGGGGGCCTGGCCTTGGCAGTGCTCGCTGCAGAGTGGACCGAGTGGACACGTCTGCGGCTGCGTCCTCATCGGGACGAGGTGGGCTCTGACCGTGGCCCACTGCTTCGAGGGGTCAGTATCCTCAGGACCACACCCTGGGACAGACTGGTGTCTCCTGCTCATAGTTATGTTCAGTAACTTTAAGTGTAACCTTATCTCATCTAGTCCCAAGCTTCAAAACACATCATCTATTTTAGTTCATGCACCAATGAGCCTCCTTCTACTGAAATCACAGCCTGTCATTATCAGGGGCTCGTCCAGGGTCGGATAGTGTCAGACCGGATTGGATCTGGTCTGATCATGAAAGGTTTTAATTAACCATTGCATTTAGATGGATCTGAACCGGTTTTAGATGGATCTGAACAGGTTTTAGATGGATCTGAACAGGTTTAGATTAATCTGAGTCTGGGGCAGGGGCAGCTATAAATAATGTGTCTGGCGTGGTTCCAGGAGAGAGGGGGCAGACCTGTGGAGGGTGGTGTTGGGTCTGAATAATCTGGACCATCCTGGAGTCCACAGCCAGACCAGAGGAGTCCGGACCATCGTAGTCCACCCCCGGTACAACCGCGCTGTTGTGGACTACGACATCAGCCTCATCCAGCTGGAGTCAGAGGTAACCAACGGGACTGGACCTGGACTAAGGAAGATCTGAACCAGGACTAGACCAGGACTAAACCAAGACTAGACTGAATTTGAACCAGAATAAAAGTAAACAAGGACCAAACCAAAACTAAATCAGGTCCTACTCAGCACTAGATCATGTCTGAACCCGTCTCTGTTGTGCTGTCTGCAGGTGGAGGAGACCCCGTTCGTGCGGCCTGTGTGCTTGCCTGCCATTGGTCAGCTGCCGTCACCTGACTCCTACTGTTACATCACAGGCTGGGGTCACATGGGCAACAGGAGTGAGTCCCCCATGACGTTCAGCAGACCTCTTTCTTGGACTTTCATGGACTTAAAGACACTGGCCTGGGGTTACTTCAGAAAAAAGCCTTAGTCAGTGTTTGTAAGCCCCGCCCCCTGACCACACTCGGCTCTGATTGGTCACATGGACTTAGATAATTGGAGTTGGATGGACTTAGTTAATGGTTTAAAAACTAAACCGAGATAAAACCCCAGGCCTAAACATCAGCCTGAGCCAGGATTAAACCTAAAACAGGTCCAACCCAACTACAAATCCAAGACTAAACCCAGAACCTCAATGGGCCTAAGTGGGTCTAAGCCAAAAGTAATCCAGAACAAATCTAGGTATTTACTCGTCCATTTAAACCAGGACCAAACTAGACTAGAACCAGGACTGAACCAGAATAAAAGCAGGACTAAACCAACAGCAAATGCAAGACCAAACCCAGAGCCCAAATATTTACAAGTAGATCTAATCCAGGACTAAACGAGGACCACACCAAGACTAACAGGACCAAACCCAGACCGAAACCAGGTCTAACGCCTCCATCGGAGTCTCTAATTGTGCCTGTGATACTGGTGTTTGTCCACCAGGAGGCAGTATAGAATCAAAAACATTATGAGAAAGAGTATAAAGAGTATAAAGAGTATAAAAAGTATATAGAGTATAAAAAGTATATAGAGTATAAAAAGTATTAAGAGTATAAAGAGAATAAAAAGTATTAAGAGTATAAAGAGTATAAAAAGTATATAGAGTATAAAAAGTATTAAGAGTATAAAGAGTATAAAGAGTATATAGAGTATAAAAAGTATTAAGAGTATAAAGAGTATAAAGAGTATAAAGAGTATAAAAAGTATATAGAGTATAAAAAGTATAAAAAGTATAAAGATTATAAAGAGTCTAAAGAGTATAAAAAGTCTAAAGAGTATAAAGAGTCTAAAGATTATAAAGATTATCAAGAGTATAAAAAGTCTAAAGAGTATAAAGAGTATAAAGAGTCTAAAGAGTCTAAAGAGAATAAAAAGTATAAAGAGTATAAAGAGAATAAAAAGTATAAAGAGTATAAAGAGTCTAAAGAGTATAAAGAGAATAAAAAGTATAAAGAGTATAAAAAGTATAAAGATTCTAAAAAGTCTAAAGAGTATAACAAGTATAAAGATTATAAAGATTATAAAGAGAATAAAAAGTATAAAGAGTATAAAGAGTCTAAAGAGAATAAAGAGTATAAAGAGTCTAAAGAGTCTAAATGTTGCTGTCTGTGTGCAGTGCCGTTTAAGCTGCAGGAGGGAGAGGTCCGGATCATCTCCATGTCCCAGTGCCAGTCCTACTTTGACATGAAGACTATAACTCCCAGAATGCTTTGTGCTGGGTACGAGGCCGGGACGGTGGACTCCTGCATGGTGAGGCACCTCATAATAACCTTCTCTAGTGTCACAGGTTTAGTGACATTTTTATTCTGAGAACTATAAAATAAATGATAAACTTTCCCATTATTAAATATGTTTTTTAAAAGAACATAATGCAAACAGATAAGTCCTCAGTCTGCTTCTAATCACTGTGTTTCCTCGGATTGATTTGTGGATTTGTTTCTTTTACCTGCTCTTAAATTCCGTTTTAACACTATTAATAGTGTAATGTTTTGTCGGCGGGGGGGACAGCGGGGGTCCGTCGGTCTGACTCTACGTCAATAGTGTAATGTTTTGTCGGCGGGGTCCGTCGGTCTGACTCTACATTAATAGTGTAATATTTTGTTGGGGACACCGGGGTCCGTCGGTTTGACTCTACGTTAATAGTGTAAGATTTTGTCGGCGGGGACAGCGGGGTCCGTCGGTCTGACTCTACCTTAATGGTGTGATGTTTTGTCGGCGGGGACAGCGGGGTCCGTCGGTCTGACTCTACCTTAATGGTGTGATGTTTTGTCGGCGGGGACAGCGGGGTCCGTCGGTCTGACTCTACGTTAATAGTGTAATTTCTTGTCGGCAGGGGGCAGCGGGGTCCGTCGGTCTGACTCTACATTAATAGTGTAATTTCTTGTCGGCAGGGGGCAGCGGGGTCCGTCGGTCTGACTCTACATTAATAGTGTAATTTCTTGTCGGCGGGGACAGCGGGGTCCGTCGGTCTGACTCTACATTAATAGTGTAATTTCTTGTCAGCGGGGGCCGTCGGTCTGACTCTACACTAATAGTGTAATTTCTTGTCGGCAGGGGACAGCGGGGACAGCGGGGTCCGTCGGTCTGACTCTACATTAATAGTGTAATGTTTTGTCGGCAGGGGACAGCGGGGACAGCGGGGTCCGTCGGTCTGACTCTACATTAATAGTGTAATGTTTTGTCGGCGGGGACAGCGGGGACAGCGGGGTCCGTTGGTCTGACTCTACATTAATAGTGTCATTTCTTGTCGGCAGGGGACAGCGGGGTCCGTCGGTCTGACTCTACGTTAATAGTGTAATGTTTTGTCGGCGGGGACAGCGGGGTCCGTCGGTCTGACTCTACATTAATAGTGTCATTTCTTGTCGGCGGGGACAGCGGGGACAGCGGGGTCCGTCGGTCTGACTCTACACTAATAGTGTAATTTCTTGTCGGCAGGGGACAGCGGGGTCCGTCGGTCTGACTCTACATTAATAGTGTAATTTCTTGTCGGCGGGGACAGCGGGGACAGCGGGGTCCGTCGGTCTGACTCTACACTAATAGTGTAATTTCTTGTCGGCAGGGGACAGCGGGGTCCGTCGGTCTGACTCTACATTAATAGTGTAATTTCTTGTCGGCGGGGGGGGACAGCGGGGGGGACAGCGGGGGTCCGTCGGTCTGACTCTACACTAATAGTGTAATTTCTTGTCGGCAGGGGGACAGCGGGGGTCCGTCGGTCTGACTCTACATTAATAGTGTAATATTTTGTCGGCAGGGGGACAGCGGGGGTCCGTTGGTCTGCGAGGACTTCTCTGGGCGCTGGACTCTCTTCGGTCTCACGTCCTGGGGCAGCGTCTGCTTCAGTAAAGTCCTGGGACCCGGCGTCTACAGCAACGTGACACACTTCACGTCCTGGATCAAACAGCAGATCTACGTCCACACGTTTCTGAACACCTGACCCCTGACCTCTGACCCCATGGACCAGCTCCATTTTGTCTGAGAACACACTGAAGGACGATGGACCAACTGACCCGTGTTTTATCAATTTATCTTCATTTGCATATTTCCCCTTTTTACTGTAATTCTGTCCCTTCTTCACCTCGACTCTGTTCTTTTCACATTTCACTTTATTTGACCTTTTTAAGTGTTCTTTTGTGTCTTTTCTGCTCAGTCACCGACGAATCAAATGACTAAACAACAAACACAGTTTTGGGTTTTAAACATTCCAACAGGACCTGGTTCAGACCTGGTTCAGACCTGGTTCAGACCTGGTTCAGACCTGGTTTAGACCTGGTTCAGACCTGGTTCAGACCTGGTTTAGATCTTCCTTGTTTGGAGCTGGACAGGACAAATCTCTGACCTGTGCCTTTTGACGAGTACTACATTTCCCATGATGCACTTCAGCCTCTGAGCAGTGACTCTACTCCATCTAATGAGCTTTTGAGGAACTGCAGAAACTGTTTCTACGTAAGTTTCTAATTTTTCTTTTTTCATGAAGTAAATCCACATTTGTTCCAGGTCGTTTTGTAAACTCTCAAAGGTGTACTCATTACAAACCCCCAAACACATGACGTTCATTTCCCACAATGCTTCACTCTCCAGTGCCTGTTCTTAAACTTTAACTTAGATGTATAAAGTGTTCTCGGTGTGCGTCGTGTGAAAGAGTTATTCTGCTTCTTAAACGCAGCGTTGGTCGATCGGGCAACTTTTATTTAACCTCTTAATGTTTAATCAAGAAAAAACTGCTGATGTAAATATATTTAAAGCACATTGTGTAGAAAGAATATGTATGAAAAATAGCATACGCTGCCTTCAAATGTGATGAGCTAGAGATTAACGTCAAAAAACAACAAAGACCACAAAAAATATCCTTCACTGCCATAAAATCACTTTATTTAAATATAATGTCACTTTAAATGTCTTTAACACTCCACAGTTTTATAAAGAAAAACTCTGACCGATTAGGTTTAGCCGACTGATTCTAACATTAGCTCCAAACTAATAAAAGGCTTACATTTAATCGAGTTTAATACGAGCCACATTAGTGTATTTAGTGAAGCACAGTAGCTGAGTCATCGCCATAGCACACGTTAGCATAAAGCTACATTAGCTTTAGCTGTCAACCTTAAGGGTAAAATAATAGACTAAAAACTAGCTCAGAATTAGCGTTAGCAGCAATGTAACATGGAAAATATAGTAATATG
Organism: Neodontobutis hainanensis; assembly: GCA_024349245.1. Lineage (NCBI taxonomy): Eukaryota > Metazoa > Chordata > Actinopteri > Gobiiformes > Odontobutidae > Neodontobutis > Neodontobutis hainanensis. Next base: position 253,680 of record JALDNG010000290.1, read on the forward strand.
GAATATTTTTAAAAGCTTACGACTAAAGCTAAGCTAAAATAAGTTTTTTGGAGTTTCTGTTCTTATTGTTATGCTGTGATGTACTAAATGTTTTTTCTATTTTCATATTTAGTTGTTAGCATTTAGAACTTCTAGATTTTGTAGCATTTGTTTTCTAGCTGCTTAAAAACCTTAGCAGAATTTAAGCTGCTTGTGTCAGTTATGTTTCAAAACTTGTGAAATATTTTAATTATGACCAAAAGCGCCGCAGTTTACTTATTCAACACAGAAATTAGTTCTGCTATAATCTGTCATATTTAATCTGGCAAATTAATTACAGATGTTCATTACAAATAAATACTAATAATAATGAATGTTTGGTTTCCCTGGGCAGTTGTTAGCTCCTTTACTGTTAGCTGGAACCATTAGCTCGACGTTTACTGATGTTTTAAAACCGAACGTTGCCCAGTTATTCCGCTGCGTCCGAACATTCCTCTGTGGCGTTTTATTGTGACGTTCATCGTGTGGTTTTTTAAAAGTATTTTTCTACTGCTTTTCCAGTGTGACGCCTCAGAGCCGTATGAATGTTATTAAAACTTATAAAAGTCACTGTTTCAGACGTTTGTCCAGAGATATTTATTAAACTCCACCCTCGCCTGCTTTACACCTGGTCTTTTCTTTATTTAAACCTGTTATTTTCCATATTCTCAGAAGTAACTGTGACCCACATGTTTTCTGTGAACTGTTGAAGATGTCTGGACTTTCTGAGACTGGTTTGGTGTCGCTGTGTCACGTTTGAGCCTCTGATCTTGTTTTGTATTGAGTTTTATGGCACTATAATAAACTGTACTCTCTGATCTGCTCTGGTTCTTTTTTTTTGACTCATGAGGGTTTAGTCAGTCCAGACCCGGTCCAGACCCAGGCCTTGTGACAGAACTAGGGCTCTGTCTGAGGAAACAGGAAGTTTTCACTAGGGATGGCCCGATACCATTTTTTTCCAAACCGATACGAGTACGAGTATTTACATTTGTGTACTCTCCGATACCGATTACCGATACCATTATTTCTACCGCGAAAGTAATTACAGGCTAGACCAGAAAAGAAGACAGAAGACTATTTTAGAACACAGATTAGAAGCTTTTATTTTCTCTGCTTGTTTTAACAAGTCTAAAATAAATAATGAGTAAAATAATAAATGTAGGCAATTTCAAATAAAAAATAAATTATATATTTTTCTGTGTAAACAAAAAGCCTCAATACTGGCACTGTCTTCACAAATGACAAAATATAAATAAAACGTATTGTACAGTCAACACCGTCAACTCCACAATATATCAATGAAATGTTTGACCACGTCTCCAGCTTCAATGTAACTATTGCAAGTCTCAATGAAACACTTACATATTTCAATTAAACAAAACATCAATGTACAGTAATGTAATCCACTGTACTGTTAAACTGAGCAGAGACATTGGGCAGACACTGCTTGACCAAATATCTGTTGTAAAACTGACGCAACAGGCCACCGACGTGCTTTTTCTCATCATGAAACACTTTCGGTAGCAGCGGTTGTGATGTGATGGCGACTCAGAATGTCATATCGCGGCTCCAGTTTGCCAAGAAGATGTTGAAATCCTATATTTTCAACAGCCGACAATGGCTGGTCATCAAGTGCAATAAAGTATGCAGTTCCCTCTGTTATTTTTAATGCCCGTGGATTATCTCTGGACATCTTCTCGCGCTTCTGTGAAACCTGTGTTAATGTTGGCTGTTGCTAGTTTAGCTTGACTAAACTGTGTGTATTCAGCACTATGATGCGTCTTCAGATGTTTAATTAGATTGCTGGTGTTAAACGATGTACTTTCTTTTCCTCTCGACACCTTAACTGAACATAACTTACAGTCTGCCTCGCTGCTGTCATCATCCCTTATCTTGAAATGAGCCCAAACCACCGACATTTTACGTTCATATGGCGGCTCGCGGCGGCCAGTTTCATTTCACAAAACGCACGTTTGCGTGGTATTGGCTCATTTTTATGAGTACGAGTACGAGTATATGAGGACAGTATCAACCCCGTTACCCGATGCCAGTATCGGTATCGGGCCATCCCTAGTTCTCACTCAGCTGTTATAAAACAAATTTTATAATCTCAAAGAAAGACTTTAATCTAAAATCATACTGTAGCCTTACACGTTTTATAAAGTCAATAAAACACTTTCAGACTAAAGCCTTGTGTCAAAATCTGTCCGTCTTAAAGTGAAACTGTCTAAACAACCTGAGACACTTCTGGAGATATTTAACAGTGATTTATCCACTTTTGGAGTGAGTTTAGATGGAGGCAAACAGAGTATAACCTTGTGTTTTTGGGCAAATTTAGGACATGTGACTGGACCTGGAAAGTCCTTCAAAACGCCCTGGAAGCATTTATTGATGCATAAATACTCATTTTGAGTTGGATCTGGTGATCTCTGCTGACTTTGAATAAAAACAATAAAGGTGTGAAGCCCGTCATTAACGCTCTGTCCACAGTAATAATCATAATCATCCTCTCAACAGCTTTAATCCTGTCTTTGTCACAGTCACTGCTTTTTTTTACAGAAAACATGACTCACACCTGACGCCTAACCTTTCCCACTTTGAATTCTATATTTAATGACACTCATTTTTTACCAAATTTGGAAAGAATTTAAACAGGACCAAAATGTCGTTTTTTTGGGTAATTTTGGGACATGTAGTGACTGCCCACAAAAACACTTTAAAACCACTTAAATACCCCTGGATGTGTTTATGAAAGTGCCAAAAGTGTTTTAACCATGTTTGGGGCAAGACAGGAGACGGCTCAAAATGGACGATTTTGACATAATCAAATGTTTTGTTCAAATTTGGGACAGTGCCATGTGGAGACAGCCCAAGAAATGCTTAAAAAACTCCAGTCACAAACCTCCAATGTAATCTTCAGAATATATTCTTAAACAGCTCCTCTCTCTTTCTTTGTCTGAGGTAATATCAGTGTCATTGGACATCGACTAACCTCGGTCGCACAAGGCTCTTTCAAATCCCTCTAAAACCCGGTCCCTGTCACAGTTGGTCCTCAGTCTCTGCCTGGACTTGTCCTGGACTCTGGTTTTTGGTTGGACTCATGAAAGACAACACCGTCCTAATTCTATAATGGTCCTACGGTCTTTGTAGCTAAGCGGGTGAGAGGTCAGGGTAGAAGTTTATTTAACCTCGGGACAGACCTGAGGCAGTGAAAACTCAAAACAAAGTGAGAGTACAGGACCAGGATGGGGTTGTTTTTTTCTGTGACACTTAATTTTTTTCCCTAGGATTTGTAGGATGTGTCCTAAAAGAAGATCCTTTTGGATTGATTGGTGCTGACCTGGCCGATGGGAGTGTCCTGTATGAACAGTGGACTAAGGGCCCCCACAAACCTTGGATCAAAAATAATTTTCTTTGTTTTGTTGACTTTTAAACTGAGGTGCAGTTTTCTACTTCAGAGAAATACACTGATGGACTTGTGTCAGAGAAGTGTCAGATTACGTTTATCTTTTTTATTAGGGTTTAATGATCACAGTCTGAGAAAAGACAAGAGGAAGACAGCGAGAGAAGGACTGAGAGATGGATGGAGCAGAGGAGTGTGCCCAGAGCAAACATGAAAACGCCCTGCCACCCAAAGGGAATAAAGCACTTTCTTCTCTCAGAATAAACCAGTCTGACACCAAACGTACATAGCCACTCGTCTTTTATAAATAAGGTCCATAGTTTGAGAGATAATAAGTCCAACCAAAAACTTTAAAAAGTGGGCTCAAAGCAGGCTTAACCTGTGCGTTCTTCCTTCGAGGCGTGAGAGCACAGACTGTGGTTTGTGTTTGAGAGACAACAGTGGGATCCACGCCCAGACTGACGGTTTGTTAGATCCTGCTGAAGGATTCAGAAGGATTCAAAAGGATTCAGAAGGATTCAGAGGGATTTAGAGGGATTCAAAGATGAGACATGCTCTTTGTGCAAGTGTTTTTCTCTGAATCACAAGAAGGATGTGGACTAATACAAACCAGCTGTGGACTGGACTCGACCTGGTCCCAGAAAAACCCTCAGTGGTTGGGTTTTTAATGAAACGGTCTGATTAAAACAGGACTTTTTTCAGCCGTGGATTCAGCTGTAGCCGTTACGTATTGTAGAGGCGGCTGTCGGTGTGTGGTTTACTGTTCAGGCCACAAAGGTCAATGTCACAGGTCGTAAACGGTAGCAGCTCCAGTCACATGACCTCGACCCATTTTACAGCTGTCCATCCTCCTCCGGGAGTCGAACCCGGGACCTTATGAAACACATCTGTCATTTCTTTCAGTAGAAAATATCTTTAATGAGGAAAGAGATTGTTACAAATCATGTTAAATGAATGAAATCATCTTCTGTTGCCCCCCTTCACCTGTGGGGTCCCTCAAGGCTCTATACTAGGCCCCATCCTTTTTTTGTTGTATATTTTGCCTCTAGGGGATATTCTGGTTAAACACAACATGTCCTTCCACTGTTATGCTGACGATGTCCAGCTGTATCTCCCCCTAAAGGCTGATGGACAGGCTGCACTCCATTCTTTGCTTGACTGTCTGACATAAAGGCCTGGATGGGTTCAAACTTCCTTAACCTCAATCCGGGTAAGACTGAAATAATTATTTTTGGCAAAACTTCACCGGCCTTCTCCACCGATGCCCTGGGCCCTCTGGCATCTAACGTCAGGCCCTCTGTCAGAAATCTGGGCGTGATCTTTGACAGTGCCTTCGTTTGAGCAGCAGGTCAGTGCAGTAGTCAAGAAAAGCTTTTTTCACTTGAGAAATATAGCTAAGGTCAAAAACTACCTGCCCCAGAGTGATCTAGAGAGAGTTATCCATGCATTCATTTCCTCTCAACTGGACTATTGCAACTCTCTTTACATTGGCGTTAACCTTTCCCAGCTCCGCCGCCTGCAGTTGGTTCAAAACTCAGCCGCTCGACTCCTCACTTGTACAAAAAAGCGAGAACATATCACCCCGGTCCTCGCATCACTTCACTGGCTCCCCATCCGTTACTGCATTGATTTTAAACTACTACTGACAGTCTATAAATCCCTCCATGGTGCGGCCCCCACATACCTATCAGAGCTTCTCCACCCCCACACCCCCCCCCAGAGCACAGGTCAGCTGACCTACTGCTGTTGGAAGTGGCCAGGGCCAGGCTAAAAACCAAAAGGGACAGAGCCTTTGCAGTAGCAGCCCCCAGACTCTGGAACTGCCCCCCCCCCTCCACATCCGTGCAGCCCAGTCTCCAAACATCTTTAAGTCTCTTTTGAAGACTCACCTCTTTTCTCAAGCCTTTGATTAGAGTCTTTTTTAATGTCCCACTATACACTGACCCCTGGCTACTTTTCTAATGTTCTTTTACATTATTTTAACTCCTGCAGTTATTGCATTGTTGCCCATTGTATCGTATTTTAATCTATTAATATATTATTTTTGCACTTTATTGTGAAGCACTTTGGTGTGGCTCAGCCATCTGTAAATGTGCTATATAAATAAATTTTAAACAAATCCATTTATTGTAATAGAATTTAACATGATTTATGAGATTTTAGAAGCACATCTCTTTTAATCTCAGAAGAAAAGAAGTCCCATTCATTGTAAGAAGACTCCCTGAGGAAGCATTAGACTGATGATAACAGAGCTACAGCGAGAGCCGTCGCAGGAACACACTCTCCGTCTGTGACATGTGTTTCCATGACTAACCCCTGGAGCAGGGCGGGGGCAAAGTTCAGGGCAGAGAGGACTCCAGACACATCTGTGTCGTACCACGAAGGAGGACGGACGCTGCAGAGACTCCAGACCACAGAGAGGACAGAGAGGACAGAGAGGACAGAGAGGACAGAGAGGACAGAGAGGACAGAGGACAGGTGAGTGGCGTTTGGTAAAACCTGAAGACTTTTATAGGTGAAGTTTTGTTGATGGTCAGAAGAATGGACTGTAAAATGTAAAACTCATTTACTCCATTCGTCTTTAACAGGAAAGTACTTTAAAAAGCATGTTTGTGGTTCATTCTTTAGTTTTGATCCTTTTGGGTTTTTGTGAAAATCAATACTTTGGTGGAAAAAGACTGACCTGTCGCTCTTGAGGCTCTAAGTTAATTGGAGGAAATTTATGACAAAAGTCAGAGTCTTCAGAACTAAAAATAGACATCAAAAACACGTAATTTAAGGTTTTTAAACTTAAAAAAACAGGAAGAGTGAAGAGTACTTGTGCCACAGTCACAATGGACCTGAAGCAAACTAAGAAAACAGAAAAGACACTAAACAAAGCTCTTTGGCTGTTTGTTTGAAAGTGGACTCAAACCTGTTTTATTCTCACTGAACATGAGAGAATTCAGATTTTACAAACCAGGTGTAGTGTTGTCTGACGGTAGAACCATTGTTGTTTGAGAATGTTCTCAGTCTAAACTCAGAACGGGCTTTATC